>JAPYZI010000176.1:0-71695 GCA_030523105.1 Ophioninae sp. A BG-2022a | reverse complement strand
CAAAACTGTCGCAAAAATTTGTTTGGGTTAAACAAGAAGTGAAGTAAAAAGAAATCCATTATTTTCTGCAGTCCAACAATCTCAAAACTGTCGCAAAAGATTGTCTAGTACTAAATGTCATCTTTCTAACGCCATCTAGTGTATTTCGATCGGACTTATGCAACGCGAGATACAGATAACTGAGGCCATCTATTGGAAAAATCATGGATTTCTTTTTACTACACCTAATGTATATATACGTGTGTGTGTATATATATATATATATATTTACATATACAGCTTTCGTACAAAATATTAAGCATCTTCTATCTGGACAAAACATTTAATAACGCGAAAAAAAAATGGCGGAACAATTTACAAAACGCTGTTTTTAAGAGGACAGAGCCAGCTTCATTTTGCTTTCTTATTTATATTTTTACCATTTTCCTTGCAGCCGCTACGTTATTTTTAGTATGCCTCTTTTTTCGCGATTTTTGCAAAATCGATGGGGCGATTTATCGGTCACCCTGTATATGAGAAACCCCAAAATTTCGTTAAAATATTTATTGACGTTATAGACGAATTGTTTCAAACGCGTAATCCAAAATACACGAGAGAGGTGATTTCCAATAACATTGTGGGACCAATATATATACATATATATTGTTATTTGCAATTTAGCGCGATAGATGCGCGTGTGTGACATTCACATTCGCGAACCTGGGGAAAAAGCTCGCGGTCGATTAACGCTGTGTCAACGTCAATCGCACATTGCGGGAAATAGCAACGTTCCTGATAGCCGCAAGTTTAGACAGCGAAGACAAGCGTGTGAATGGGAATAATGGTGGAAAAAAATTTTTTTTCCTGTCCTGTCATCACGGACACGATAGCGAAATTTGATTATCACACGTAAAAATGTTTCTCGGAATTGTTTGGGAAATGAAAAAAAAAGCTTTTCTCGACATACTTGTCGAAAGTTGTTATCTTGATATTTTATTTTTTGAAAATGTTTATTTTCCCCATATCTGCAGCTCGCATTATGTTAGCGCGCATGCGCATCTCGAATTTCGTCGAACTTTCGTTTATACATATACAAATTTGCGTAAAAAAAGTTTAGATTAAAACAAATATATATATTTTTTAATTTTTATATAAAATTTTTAGACATTAAAACAAGATATATTTAAATATTTTAAATTATATGTTTTTTTAAATGTATAAATTTAAAAAATGTGCTTAGATTTATGAAATATATGTTTACAAAATATACATATTTATATAAAGCGAAATATAAAATAAAACGAAATTGGAGGGCAAAAAATGAAAAGAGAAAAAGGGAAAGAGAATGTGGACTGATCAGGAGGGAAGCCAGGAGGTGAGAAAGTCCTCCATACCCGTCGAAAGTAGAAGAAGCATAAATCACAATTATAATCAAGGTGCTAGAAGTTATGCGGCACTCGCCTCCCACCGCGGAAAGTGCCACGATTCACCCCCAGCGTTCACTTCGGTTCCCTGCATGCGGACGATACGCACAGTTGTACGTTGCGTGTATAGGATCCTGTAGGGGATCGGAAATTTCGGATTGTTGCTTAAAATGACCGATAACTCAGTAACTGATGAAAGTTCAGTAGCTGCCGATGAATCAGTGACTGATAAAAATTCAGTAATTATCGATAACTCAGTAACTGGTAAAAAAAATCGGTAGTTACCGATAAGTCAGTAACTGATAAAAAAAAATCAGTAATTACCGATAACTCAGTAACTGATCAAAATTCAGTAGTTGATAACTTGAGTTATCAATAACTCGGTAACACACAAAAACTTAGTGATCACTGATTAATCAGTAGCTTACAAAAACCGAGTGATTACTGATTAATCAGTAGCTTACAAAACCCGAGTGATTACTGATTAATCAGTAGCTTACAAAAACCGAGTGATTACTGATTAATCAGTAGCTTAAAAAACCGAGCGATTACTGATTAATCAGCAGCTTGCAAAAACTGCGCGATTACTGATTAATCAGTAGCTCACAAAAACTCAGTAACTGATCAAATCTGAATAATAGCTGATAACTCGGTAATAATTTTACAGTTATTTTGTTAGGTAATCGGTCGTTCGTAACCGTCAACTATAAATTCGTAGTTCATTCTGGAATTGTTGATAATAATTAAGATTAACAATAAAATGTAGATTCGCGATCTTTGAACGCTAGGGTACGTAAGAATATCCTTATAGAGTTCCCGAAAATAAACTTTCTCGCAACACGCGTATGATCTGCGTGCCTCGTAAACGTCCTACCCGCAAGAGATACTGCCCGAGTTAATATATACGCAGAGCTATAAAAATTCTATCATTCGTGCGTGGGGCATACGGAAATTAATTACACCGGGGCTAAGAGATATCTGAAATTGGCGCGGCATCGTGCTCTGAAACATTACCCATACGAACACCAAGGCACTATTTCTTCTTCGATCTATTCTCGCTTTAGGCCATATACAGTCACATACAGTCCATTTCAAAACTGACAGCTCTGCCTTCGTGAGCATGCATTACGAATAATTACAATTAATTTTCATTTTTTTTTAAATTGTCACAACTAAAGCTGTCAAAAAAAAATGTACAAATTTAAAAATTAAAGAAATACTCAAACTCTTAGATTTGTAAATTTAAAAAATAAAGGAACATTTCGCATTCAAAGATTAAACAATTTTATTTAAAGAACGATTTCAAATTTGAAGATTTCAACATTTTGAAACGACCAATGGAAAAAAAAACGAAGCCTTATAGAAAAATTAAAAAACAGCTCAGCATCGAGTTCAACAACGATATCTCGATCACTATTTATCGCCGGCGTTAAAAAATTCAATAAAATAAAAATATATAAAAAAGAACTTTTAGTAATTAAAGACAAATTTGTTAATCAACAAAAAAATTCTATATACGAACCCCGTGCCCGCAGCCCAATTGTGGATCACCCAGTACGTAGGTATACATTGTTTAATCACACGTCAACCTCTATTTTCACGAAGAGATCCACAGGAATCCTGATCGACTATGGAGGTCCAGGGGACGATAGTAACGATCGAGTCGTAAAACGAACTATGAAAGCTTCCACCAAACGGTCTGGAATACGTGAAACTCGATATGCGTCTCTTTCAATCAAGCATCGAAGCAACATTTTTTTTCAAAAATACGGTTGTTTCGAATTTTCGCAGTTACGCAAAAGCGATTTAAAAATGTCGTATCCTCCCTTTTCGGTGGAGGGAAGTGAACGAAAATAAAAAACGAAGAAAAATTCTCGAAAAACGTTTTTATTTTTTTTTGGGTAATTTTTTTTTCGACGTTTTTTGGGCTCAATTAAAAACACGAACTTATATATTTTTAAGAATTAATTGTAATACTGGATTTGCCTTATTATTTGGTGTGCAATTTGATTTAAAAAAGGTATATGACTCTGATTAAAAATCTAAATTTCTTTTATCTTTAATGAATTTCGAGATGTGCCGAAAATGTGTTCTCGAATAACTCTAATTTTTAAAAATTGACATTGAAAATTGGAATTAAACATCTTTGTTTACATAATTGTAAATTGAAATCAAACGTATCGAGAATAAAAATAAAATTAAAAATATCAACTTCAATGTGCCCCAATCAAACTCATGTTCTCAAAAAATGGTAGCTCCATTTTTAACCGTCCAATACACGTACATGTGGTATTTTGACTGGGTGCTTATGAAAGGCGATACGAATCACAGCCTCGCCAGCAATGAGAATGATGAGAGGGGATGACCAGACGGAACGGAGGGTTCCGTATCTCTCGGTTTGCCACGCACGATTCCGGTCTGAGGGATGAAGGTTCTGTTGGCTCTAGGCTAGACGCTGGGCCTCGTAATTCATTCGTATATTATACATCGCGAATATACACATAAGATAAATATGTATATATACAGGGTGATCGGTTATTCGACTAGTCCCTTGAAATCGTTTATTCCAGACAAACTTTTTCAATGAAATTACCATTTAGCTATTGCAAAAGTCATGGTGATTCGCCATTTTTTCAAAATTCTCAAACTTACCACCAAAAATAAATAAAAAACAATTCTCCATTTCGAAAAGAACGATTTGAAACTATTCTAAAACCTGATGAATTTATTTTATATTTTACGCGTAATCATCGATCTGTCAAATTTAACGAAAGCATCAATTCTCGAAGCAGAATATATATATTATTTTAATTATTTATTTTGTGACGATAAAACCAATACATTTTTAATGATTCGTGTATTCATTTAAATAAATTCGATAGGGTTCGTTTCATCGAAATTTTGCAAAGATTGAACATATTCAACGATTTACAAAATCACCATCCCCTGCGTCCATCAATTCTACAAAGCCTGATCCTTCGTTTGTTCGAAACCAGGCAATCGCCTTGGAGAAAAGTGCGTTTGAAAATTTGTGAGGTTATGTAAATTTCCTTGTTTTTAATTACGTTCGATTGACTTGTGTAATTACCTCATTTCATAGGTCGAATCATACGTCACCCTGTGTATATATATATATATATATATATATATATAATGCAGTTATGGACGTGCAGCACGTGGACCATCAGACGCCTCCGTTCAACATCCAGTGGAACGATAATTTCTGCTCGTGTCGGTAGCAGGAAGTGGCGATGAATTATTCCAGGGCTAATGGGGAACAATTGAAATACCCTCAGTGCACTTCGAGCCTAATATATATATATATATGTATATACAGTCGTATATACCGTACTGCATACATTACACCCATAGAATCACTGTAAACCCATATTGGTTCTATAATGCATGCTTTTGCCTTGGTTACTCTCCGGGAACCCTTTTTCGAGGGTAACACTGAAAAATTAACATCTCGTCCCAACTGGATAGGGCTTTCGCCTCGTGTGACGTCACAGGCCAAGTGATCGTTGCGAATGCAGCGGGAGACAAGTGAAATTTGTGGCCCCTAAAGTTTTACTCCCTGCACGTAGATTTGAGCATGGAAAACTACGAATGGATCATTCATGGCGCTATATATGTACAGGGTGATAAAAAAGTTTTTTTTTGGCAATTAAAACTTGACTGAAAATCACGTGATATTTTTTTATTCGTTTCGAAGACGAAAAGAAGAGATCAAATAAATTGAGGCTCTTTTCGCAGCTTTAAAAGACCCATGGCCACCATACATCTGTCACCCTGTATAAATGGGCATTGTCGAAAATGTGCATAAATTCCGTTCCCATAATGAGACGAATTTTGCACGCTCGTTTTGCGAGCTATTTCGCGAAACGATGAAAAACGTACGACCCCTCGTCAGCTTCTTCGTTCCTATCGCCATTTTCGTTGTTGTTATTATTTATCAGCGTAACTTTATTGCCGTACGTGACAAGAAAATAAAACATCAAGGAAGTCACAAAGCGAACAACGAGATAATGACAGAAATAAAGAATCCGTCGTTCAAAGAAATAAATTTAAAAAATGTATTTAAAAAACAGAAGAAATAAAAAGTTAAAAAAAAAACCACGAAAAACGACGTCGAGCGAAACGTCTAAATGGGGATAAATTTAAACTAATTTCGTGTGCGTTTCTTCAAAGGAATTTCACGGCCGTGGGCAAGATAAATATCTAACATGTGTGGGTCGGGATATTCGGGCTCGTATGCATACGCGACTTTGCGAAAAATTCACCGGGGATGCTCCAAGTATACAGGACGATTCACAACTGGTGTCAATTTAAAAAATGCTTTTGTTTCAGCAGAATTCATTTTTTTTTATTCGCGCTATGAAAATTGGCCTAAATATCGGTCTTGAATTTTTGCATTAACTTCAAATAACCCTGCAATTCTAAGAATTGAGATCAAATTCTGCATTTTTTCTTTAATCTCAAATTAATCCTATTTCTAAGTTCAGATTTTTTGTATGGATGTGTTACAGAGTTATTTTTGGTTATAGCTAAATGACAAGATGATATAGTTAAATTTACGTCAGATTCAGTTTTAGCGATCCCAAAGGGATACAGTGAAAACCATTTCCCAAAGTCACAAAGTTTCTTTGTTTTTCTTACCTCTGTTGTTTATTAAGGAATACAAAATCTTGGAATCGTAATTGGCAAGTTCGAAGTTGTTTTCTTATCCGCGATCATTGAGGGGGAAATGGAGAGAAGTTTTGAATGATCCTGTATACGGATAGACCCACGAATAATACGCGTATATCGTCGATTGCCGTAAGGAATGCAAGGTACGCGCTCTCTCATTTTAAAACTCGATTCGTCCAGCATTCGTGTTAAATCGAGCGATATTACAAAAATGACATCGAGACGGGACACACAAGGTTTCTCCTTTGCGCCGAACGAACCACCGTAGAAATAAATCTCTGCGTCTTTTTGTCCCTTTGAGGATCTGACAAATTCTCCTTCGAGAGACGCGTGTAAAAATTTCGTGCATCATGCTGTCCAACGTCTTCCAGTTCCGCAAATTCTTTCTCAACTTTATTCGGCAGAAAAAAAATGTCGTCGTGACAATATTTCTACGTGGTGACGAGAATATCTGTCAGAAGAACGTTATGACTTTTGTTTTTCTTCAGTTTGAAATTTTTGCCATTTTCGAAATTGCCGAATTTTCGAACCCTTCGGTCTTCGATCAAGTTGAAATTTCGCATGAATTTTCCTTGTTATATTTTCAGAAAATCCCTAAATGGATGTTTGCAAATTTGCAATACTTTTCGAAATATGTAATTTTAAAGATTTCAAATGGACGTTTAAAAAATGTCATGAGAATTCCCAGAGATGTTATTTAAAAATTAATGAAATATATGGTAACTCGAAAAGGTTAACTGTGGAAGTAATTAAAATGTGCAATTTTAACATTATTCAGTGTGTAGGGTCCCAGTGTTAAAAATAAATAAATAAATTATCCACAAAATCCTAAAATCAACCCTTTTAAAAGTAATGGCTTCAAATAAATCAAACCCTTTTAATAACTGTTTAAAAAAAATATTTTAGAAAATAATAATTCATTAACAAATTGACTACAATTTCGGATGAGATGTGAAAATACATTTTTTTAAACCCGCTATACATATATACACGAGGGGATCGGATATAGGAGTAAAACCGTTTAATTTCGAGATTCAACTCGAGAACGGGACGAACTTTGAAGTCAGCGCTCATTTTTTCTGTTCCTGCTTTTTACAGAATCTTTTCTTTTTAACTATATCGTCTTATATTTCGTATTTTTTATTTTTCGTTTCTTTTTTTTCATTCGTTTTTTGTGCTTTTACATTTTTTTTGTTCTTGTGTTTTGTTTCCTTTTTTGATTTTCATTTAACTTTCTTGGTCGGGTTGTCGGATGCAGGCGAGTCTCGGGTTACCCTCAGCAAACTGCGGGCTGTTACTACTGCCGTTGCGCGTGGTTCTCGTTCGTTTTATAGCTTCATTAGAAGCAAAGGGTTCCCGTTTAATAATTCATCGAGGGATCTCTCGTGTTCTCTCTCTCTCTCTCTCTTCCTTTTTTTCTCTTTCTCTCCCTCTCTCTCCCTCTCGCGCTTTACGTTCCTTGCACCCGTATCCTGGGATACCAAAAAGCGGTGTTCCGTATATCTTTCAGCCGCGTTCGTTTCACGACGAATAATCGTGGATCTCTCCCACGGGTCCCTCTCTCTCTCTCTCTCTCTCTTTCTATCAATTTTTTCATTTTCTTTTCATTTTTCCTTGAATATTTTTATTTTTTAGTTCTTAGATTAATCAGCCATCATATTGTCATTTTATTTGGGTTTTTATGGTTTAAATTATATCAATATTTTTGTTTATTTTCGTTTTTAGTTATTGATTTATCTCGAAGGTTATTTTTAAGTTTGGTTTAAGTCATGAATTGTTATTATTTTTTTTTTTTTTGCGTTTTTGCATTTCTGGTTATGTTAGTTATAAGAGAGTCGAAGAGAGAGAAAGAGAGAGAGAGAGAGAGAAAGACGGAGAGAGAGCAAAGCAGATAAATGGAGAGGAATAGCAACTAAATGAATCGAAGTACTCAGTGCGATTCCGAATTAGACGGTGTGGTATTCAAGTATTTCGCGAGAGATAAACGTTCGAGAGGTTAAGTGGAGGGTCGGATGAGGGAGGCTCGCGGTAACGGGGGGGTAGTGGGATGGAAAGTAGAACGGTGGTGAATTTCACTCTCCCCCTCCGCTCCCCACCCCCCACCTACCATCTCGCTGTCTCTCGATGTTTTTCCCTCTCGCGCCATCTCCTCGACGGAGATCTTGGAATAGTTACCAACTATGAAATAATGGCTCCCATGGAGCCGCGTCAGAAAATTTCTCGTTAACGGTCTCCCATCTATGGTTCGCCGAGTTTCCCCATTAACGCGCGCAGCCCCGGCGAGTTAAATTCCTATCGCCGTTTCGAACCGATGAGGGATGTACTTTGACGGGTCTTGAGTTGACAGCGGAAAACGGATGGAAGCGAAATGGAAACAGTTGTGTATTAGGTTTAGCGGAAGTTCTGTCCGTTTCTATGACAACAATTTTCGACCCACAAGTATGTATTCATTTGGCACATTTTCAGCTCTCTATTGTTATCGCTTAATGTATACACACTCACTTAGCAAATTAACTCAACCGATGTTAATTAAAATTAAAAAATGAAAAATTGAACATTAGAAATAAAAATAAAGAACATATTAAACAAGCACTAGTAACATTTTCGCATTAAAAGATGAAACTCACGCTGCCAAGAAGTCAATAATAATAATGGCAATTATATTATTCAATAAACGTTTATTGACGATAAGAAAAACTTGTATTTCGTTTTATTCCAAAAAAGGATACAACTCCCTGGTGGACCTTATAAATATATACGTGTACGAGTACGTCTTCTCCAAGAAAGTATACACTGATGACGCAACCTCGTGAATCATCTTCATCCAAGTACCCTGTTGGAAACTACGACGTGTGATAGGTTTGAAAATGACTATAATTCGGTATAATGACAATGATCAATGTAACTCTGTGATAAGGGTCGAAAAGTGGTATTTTTGTATAATCGAATCGAGATTTTCGTTAACGGCTTTTAAGGAAGAGGATCGGTGACGTGACGATCTCGATACACGCGTATCGTTTGGACTCTCTTCCGACAGAACGTATAGACGTGTCACGAGCTTCCCCCAGAAGCATTTTCCCGGGCGACCCTTCTAGGAGCACCACGTGTCAAGGCTTGTTGGCCTTTTCCCTTCGTCCCTCTCGAATCACAAACGAGATTGTCTACTGTACGAGCAGATCACAGCCTCTGGTCCATCCGGATGATCGACACGCTGGAGAAGGCTGCTAAAGCGAGGCTCCCGAATGGACGGTGGACGGAAAGAGGGATGGAGGAGAACAACAGAGGAGTGAGTGACTAAAGGGCGAGAGACTTCTGGATTTAGGTTGCTTGAAATATCCTAGCCGTCACTCTTGCTATCCTTCACTGAATCTCTCGGCTTCTATCTGCCCTTCGTACTTTTCCTTCGTGTTACATCCTTCATTTTAGCTTCACGCTTATTGATCATTTATTAATTACATCTGGGACCATACGTTTATTACTACACTTTGGATTCATTGGATTTTTTTTCTTCTTTCGGTTATTAGCACCAGGATTAAATTGATAGAGTATCTAATACTAGTTTATACTTTACTTTGGACATAGTATAGCATACGGACCTATCTGGAACGATAACGAAATAAAAATGAGATTTCGACGAAGCGAAACCCCATAAACATTCATTGGAATCTTTATCCAGTATGCGCTCACGAGTCAACTGTCACTAAACAATATTTTTTTCCCTCAAGGTCATAGATATATTTACTAATAATAAATAACGACCAGAAGCTGCATACGATATTATTGATTTTGCGCGGACCTCGCGTCGGGTATCAGCGTTTACCCTGATCAGGTGAAATGGGCACATAGCTTTAACCAGTATTGCAATTTCTTCATGATTGCGAGCATTTCCCAACATCGATATTAACGAGAAAATGAGGACTGACGATGAGATATTATTCCAAAAGCTTTTCGAAGTCTGGAGGGTCGTGGAAGACCTTGAAAATGCACCATCCATTGGGTAGGGTGGAAGAGTAATCAGTTTTTCATAATAAAAAATGAACGGCCAACACTTATTCAAATAACTGCATAATTAAAAATAATAAAAATTTGTAAGCTGTCAAAAACACGTTGACCAATGACCTTGAGAGCCTAAAAACTATGATCTTGAAAAAACGAATTTTTCACCATCGTATCAGCCTTTCAATATTAATCGAAGAAATTCGAATTTCTTTATTTTCGTGTCTAACAGCAAGGAAGATATTTGGGCAGGTCGATTTAAATGATCCACCCTGTATAACGTTGAGGTGATGTGCAAACTCCATGTGTGGGTTACACGTGCGGTGCTTCAATGTGATGCATAATGAGCCAGTGTCCGGCAGCCAGAACGAGTTAATTAATCCTTCGGAGAGTAGACACGTAGACGCGCCACGAAGCTCGATAATTACGCCCGCAAGAGCACTCTTATCCCCCCCATCCTTTCCTCTCTTCCTAGCCATTTACACATATATTCAGAAACCCAGTACACCGTCTGAAATCCGAAGCTCCTTCGCATAATATTAACCCATGCATATATGTCTTTTTCCAACCCCATTGTTTGGTGACTGCACCGAGTATCGCACAAGGGTACAATCGTACGGCAAGCAAAAGGAAAAGTAAAAAGAAAAGCAAAAATAAACTTGAAAAACGTCCCAACTTGATAAAACTATGATTTGTCAAAAAAAAAAAAAAAAGAAAAATTCCCCACAAAAGCATTAGGTAAAAGAACAGCCTTCACACTAGATGACGGCTTTAATTGCCCATTGATTATCCATAATCATACATTTTGGGTTTGTTTGGGCCTTAATAGCCTATTGGTTATCAACAATCATACATTTTGGTTGTTTGTACAGTATTTGGGGTACGGCGTCCTAGTTTGTGTCCCCATCGCTCATTGGGTCAACCCTGGCCGCTGACTTCGACGTAAATGTTACCTTTAGCATTTTATCAGGAATGTATGGACCTGCCAGCTCAAGAGCCGATTTTATTTCGAGTTGAAGTTGTTTCGAGAGGAGTGGAAAAATGGGAAGATCAGTATCTGATGGATACCTATGTACCCATGTATGTGTCAAATCCAGGCCATTCAAAGCAGCCCCGGAACGATCCTTCGCACCGGCTCTCTTCAGGAATCGTCTCCCCTTCAGAATGGCTGTTGGAGGATCGTCGAGGCTACGCACATTAGCAACATGTGCGGGACGAGTGCGTGCGACGTGATTGATTCGAGCCGCGTGTGCAATGCGAGACTCCACTGTCTGAGGAAGGCATCGACCATACACTATCCAGAGCCGCGATATAACCCGATTCAGCTGCGCGTGCGATCGCTTCGTTTCCTACTATTGATAGTATTGGGTCATGCAGCGCAAGTGGACATCCCGTGTTTACATAAAACGGAAGTGCCCGAGGAAGGACGTGCCATGATGACTTCATCAGTGTCTTTTTCCATCAACCTTCGTCATTCGACTGAATCGTCAATCGGTTATTTTGTGCTACTAACGGTCTTACAAATGTTGATGACATTCCGCAGTGTTGTTCCTTCGGCCGTCAAGAGCTGATTAACTGAACAATCCATGTGTCATTAGGTTATTACTGATCCATATGCAACCGGGTATCCAACAATCCATATGCCGTCGAGAAGCCAATACTTCGTATACCATCAGGCATCCTCTTCATATGCCATCAGGTACCCCACATGTCATCAGCCATCCAACATATGCTAACATTAGAACCACACATATTCCGCTTTGGAGTCAATGTTGATGGTTGGATAGAAACAATGATTTTTCACCGTTAAATTCGTCCAACCAAAGCCGCATATCCATTCTGTCATTCTGGGCAAGTACCGAACACTCCGGATGCCATCAGGTACCCAATACTCCATATGCCATCAAATATTAGTTTTCATTTTGATGGCTGGCTAAGAACAATGATTTTTCACGTTTAGGTTTGATTAAGCTAAGACAGAGATATCTTCTTGATCCCTTTACAACCTGACACGTTACGCGCCTTGGAAGCCAAAAATCATTGATGATCACTCCATTCGTAATTGCGATCAAGGTCATTTACTTTCCGATCATATTTTCTATTTTCGGTATCTTCCCTGTTGCATAGAGATGTCAAATACTATTCAACGGTCAACGTCGAGCTGTTAAAGCTATTCTCAAACTTTCTCATCAGAAATCTCATCCGGTAACCCTTGTCAGACGTCATATAACTGGACAGCGAGTTCCAATGCAGCCACATTAGGATTGCAGTTATTGCGGAAGTGTACCTCATAAAACACAGTCTCTCCACTAAACCATGGTTTTCCGATCTCAAATTGAATTTCGAAAGGATAATATTATCCCCAAGTCATTGCAATTTGATAGCATTGTTCCATACATTCATTGCACATGGGGCTGAAGTTGATTTACTCAACGGAAATTACGGATACAGAATATCAATGTTTGGGGAATGATTGGATTTCGTGCCGCGCATAGACGGAATGCCATGCTAATTATTTTGTCAATGCTCCGAATACATAATGACGGAACCTTCAAATTTTACTTCGTTCTCGCGTTATTGTCATAGTATTGACATCTGTTCATCTTGAAATATCGTATAAAAGAGTGTTCGTGGCTGAAACGGTGATATGTTCAATATGGAGCAAAAATTTAGTTTACCAATGGTCGGTAAGTTGCCGACAGTATGAAATTTTTCTTATCGATATTTACTGACGAATAAAATTCAATCCGTAGGTAAATTGTCAGCTGAGTGAAGTTTGATCCGTCGGTAACTAATCGACTGTGTGCTATTCAATTCGTTGGTATGTTGCCGGCTATTTATTTCATTCACTAATCTGTTATCAGCTGCCGGTGGACTATCCTTTCCTGTTATTTACATATAACCGGTTGTTAGTCCCTTTTGCCTTATACAATAGCTATCGCTTATCGCGAGCTGTAAAGGTAGAAAATTAATAATTACCGACCTTGTTGCCGTCTTCGTAAAAAAAGGATATACATTAAGGGTAGTATCCACTCGCATTTAAATCTTTACTTGAAAATCATATTTACTTCTTACATTAGTGATCCATGGGGCTCCGCTGGTAAAAGACACTCCGATCGATAAGTGTTATCGGCAATAGGTAACCTTTTACATCAATGTATAGCCGAGTATAGTCATAAATATACTTCTTATCAATCAAAGGTGTTTCTATAATGCCTTATCATCAGATGATATGGTAATTCAAGTTTTGAAGCATCTTATGGGTCGGCGGTACACTAATAAGCGTCGATAATGTTAATCGCTGTTAGCTCGATAGAATCCTGCGATCCATCCTGTCTTAATCAACTGGCGCTACAAAATTATTTGTAAAATGTAAATGTACTTTTGATATGCTTATTTTACACTTGTTACTTTCTGATATTACCTTTATTACATGTCGTAATGTTATAATTTTATATGTCTATTATTTTGTTGCAAACAATGTATAGGTGTTAATTCGCTTTTAAAAATAATAAAATATATATATTTATCAAATGAACTTATTTGCAAATGTTGTCAATGCTATAATATTCTTTCAGAGAATATTATAAAATAACAAAAAGGAGAATATTACGGAAGAGTTTCAATGCGTTAGGAAAAATATAGTAGAATGTTCATAACTACAATTGATTAAGTGTGTAACATATGTCATTATCACTTCCGCTATTAAAAATTAATTATACTTTATCGAGTTAATATTCGAGTATGATAAACAACTGATAATAAGATAAATAAATAACTAGGAATCATTAATAATTGATAATTAATAAATAATGCGTGAATAGTCAGCAAATATTTTATAATAAAACGATAATTAAATATAAAAAGTTATTGATGCTCAAATTTAAGAAGTAACAAAAATAGATAAAAAATCGTATCATACATTTTGTCAACATTTTAAAAAAATGTTGAGAGCTAATTTTGTGACGAGTCCTTTGCGTTCGACATTTTTTTAAATACTGCAAACAAATGGATCGATATCGAGTTAATCCCGAAAACAAGTGACCGCTAGAACGAGACTGTTATGGCTTGCCACATTCGCATGAACGTGGCTCACGCCGGGTGTTATTCAAATTTTATATTCGATTATGCAAATTAATGTGAGACGCATAAAAATTTCTACGTCGCCCTTATGTGCGGTTCTTCGCGGTAAATTCGTCCACCTACTTTAGTGTCTCCTCGAAAACAAAAGTCCCCTTTCTCGGCGCCGATGATTCCTTCGCTTTTCGATTGAAAAAAAAATGTCTTCCGATCCTCGCCACTTTTTTCCATTTTTTTCAGGAAGCAAGTGAAAAAAAATCCATGCATAATGTTGTTATCTTATATTTACACGTGTGAAACACAATTTATTATTATTTTTTATTTTAATAAATAATTATAAGTCATTTATCATTAGTAATTAATTATTACTAATGATAAATGTGTTATTATATTTATGTATTATATATTATTATATTTTATATTATATTTTATTACCTATGTTAATTAGATATTGTATTATATACTATTATATTGTATTTTATAATTTATATTTATTTTTAAAGTACCTAATATTTAAAATGATCAAAAAATCATTGTTTCTTTCATGGATGCCGAATTCTGTCAATTCGTGAAAAATTTCACTTCGTTTTCAAAAAAATTGGTTTCCAACATAAAAATAATAAGTTCGGAAAAAATAATAAAAACGAAATGGCTTCCTATTTATCCGTTAGACGAAAAAAATAAGTGTCTTTTTTCAATAAAAGACGACCTGCTCTTTTTTGTTTTTTTTTATATTCGCGTGGTTTCAAGTTCGCTGATAAAACGGCGTATCCGCGCGCACTGCCTAACAACAACAAAATATAAACAACTATAATAAATAATAAATAAATATATTAATAATGAACAAACCGATAACAAAAATAATGAACCAACCGAAACAATAAATAAGCATATAAACAAACATATTAATAAATTATAAAAAATGAGATTATAAAGGAATAAAAAAAAGCGCAAGACGAACAGATCGGAAGATAAAAAAAAATGTACAAAAAAAATGAAAGAGGACAATAAACAAACAAATCAGACGAAATAAAAGGACAGGTGAGGGTGGGGGTGGGGTTCGTCGGAGGGTTGCGCATTTAACGAAATCTCGTTGATGCCATGCAAATGACTCGGTAACAGCTTCCCCGCCGCCTGCCCGGCGTTCTCTCACTTCCACTCGCTTTCTCTCTCTCACTCTCGTTACCAACGTTGTCGTTGGCTTCACTCGGAGCCCCATACATATTTTAACGCTACCGCCACAAACCGTAAGAAAATTGCCTGTTATCCATAAGCGGTTGCACAAACGCGTTTAAATTGCTCGGTTTAAACTTACCCCTGTCCGCACCCTCCCTCACCCCCAGGGCGAATAGGACAAATGTATGCAACAATAAACCAAACAATAACGAGAAGCGTTATGAAACAGTGAATTTGGATTTATCGTTTCTTGTTTTTTTTGTCTATTAATTTTATCATTATTTTATCTCTCATAACTTGTTTATTGATTAATTTTTGTTTTCTGTATTTTTATATTCCGTGTGATTTGTTTGCTTATCGTTTTTTTTTTTTTCAAATTTGTTGCTCGTTTTATTTATCAATTTTTTACTATTTTGATCTTTGTGTCCCTTGTTTTTTCAACGCTTTTATTATTTCATTCCTTCTAATTTCTTGATTTATTATTTTTTACTTGTTCATCGTTTTCTATCGTTTTATTTATTTCAATTTTCTTGTTTATATTATTTTTTTTCATTTCATATTCTTTGTAACGTCTCGTTTGTTTTTGTTCGTTCTCTTATTTTTTAAATCCTCTTTTTGTATTTTATTTTCGTTAAATTTAGTAGACCTTATAGTTTTTTTCTGGAAACGCTAAGCTTCTATCAGACGTTACGTCAGTGTGCAATATACGCGGGACGGATACAGGAACAACCAACGAGACGAAATTAGCCAGGGAATAATAATAATAATAATAATAATTAAATATGAAGTATACGGGAGTCACCGAACGGCGCATAGTTTCGTAATTTATATATCGCTGGTACTTATTCATTTATGCTTATTCGCCTTGATAAACCGCGGATCGCGAAACGTCGGAAAACTTCGAGGGAAATCCATTTTATTATTATTTATTTAAATATATTTCTCGTTGCTTGAGTACAAAGTATGTGGAATTAATTGTGATTGTAAGCCTCATCATAAGAGAAAAAAGTGTGGATTTACGAGAAATACTGTTTTAATTAAAAAAAAAGGTCTATATGATGAAATTTAAGAAGATCGATTTTGTTTCGAGAAAATTGTAAAAGTGGTGATAAAATTAACCCAAGCCTGTTCAATGTATGTTTTTGAGATTTAAAACCGATTCTGTAGTCCAATTGATCCCATCACGTTCGATTGTTACCATAACCTCAAACAACCCTAACATAGCACCGAATGTCAAGTTTAACGTTGACCTCTAACCTTATCACATCATGACCTTAAAAAACCATTAAAAACGCGGTGATTATAGGCAATCAAAATTTGGATTACATTCAACCTTGATTAACCCTACAATAATAAAATTATTTATTATTATAGGTCTTTAAGGGAAAAACCTTTAGAAAAGGGATTAAAACTTATTAAAATAATGAACAATTTTAGGATATTCGAGGTAATTGAAAAATTGAAAATTCCTCCCCCCCCCCTCAGCCAGTCAATCGCCGAAAATCCCCTCCGAAAATGTTTACAATGTTTTTAAAATATTATGGATTTCGTATTGCAACAAGAGCTACTACCACCGAGTCTTTAGGTTAGGGTAAACCTGGCCCTACCCCTCCTTCGGAAATCAATAATCAATTTGTCTTTTCCCGATTTTCGAGACTTTCGAAATCCACGACGAATACACTTTTGGGACGGGAATTGACACAGATTTTTATTATACGTACGAAAATGAATAATGAAATAGTCAAACAGCGGGCCAAGAGGCGAAGAGCGATTTCGTTAGATTTCGTGATTCAGGGCGGACGAGGAGGTTCGTGGCGCGTATTTCTCGATGCGGGGGCGAGGCATATTTGTTGCATAAATCAAAACGGGGTGGGCGGATGTTGCGCCCCTGGCTAGGGCTTTATATGCTAATGTAAGGTGGAGCACACTGTATATGTAACGCCATCTTGACCGCGATAGCGTCTTCTTACAAATATACAAAAACCTTACAGGGTGTCTCGCGTTGAGTGTTCCAAACGCAAAATAAATACGGTTTCAAGGAAAGATCGAAAATTATTTGACCTTGGACTTGAATTTTGAGGTCACGTCAATTTGATTCGTTGAAACCGAAACTGAAATCCGTTTAGCCATGTCGCGTCAAGATTTTACCGTAACCTCGAATAACCTTATAATTTTAGGGTTATTTGAGGTTATTAAATTAACTTTTAATTATTTGAGGTCATTTGAGGTTATCGAATAAAGTAATTGCACTTCTCATTGGACAATTGCTGTTTAGCTAGATGTATTCCAACGAAAGCGAAGGAAAATGATTAAAAAATCGAGGATGAAAACAACCGAAGAAAAATTTGGAAGGTGACTTTCATTTGACCTCGCCGATTATGTCCAAGGTCAAAACCCAAACTACACAGATTTTTATTCAAATGTCTCATTATTTTTCATTCGAATATTTTATTATTTAGATTTATATGAGCCATTATTAATAATTGTTTATATACAAATTGGTAACTACTTGGTCTAGGACACGGTATATCTTTGGGGAGAGGTAATTCTGAAGATATTCGGGTTCCTGTTTCGTCCTACCAGCTGACCCTTTTCTCAAAACTCAATATTACGTAAATTCCAATGTCCTCGAAATAACGTTTTGGATAAACGTACGTGTAGGAAGACTTGGCCGAAAATATTCAACGGTCTTCCGGGAGATAGCCAATATGCCTCGACGTATAATGGCCTGATATCTTTGGCCCCTCGAAGACCATTCTTTTTAGCATGGCGGATTTCAAGGTTTTGCGACTGGCGGGTCGCTCGTAATTCGCGTGGCTGCTTATAACTCGGAATGGAGACGAACAGGCGCGGAATGAGTGATTAATAACGTAAACAAACTCGAAAAAAAAAAAAACAATTAAAACCCAAGCAAAACCCAAATCCCACCAACGTACAGTATCTCTATTAAAATATTTCAAACCTTTACATTCAAACAAACCCAAACAAACTCACGAAAACAAAATTAAGTAAAACTCATTGTTCCACCCCAGAAGCTAGGTTAGCTCAAGGTTTTCTTCGACCTTTAGCGACCTTTAGCAGCTTTTGCTGAAGCTAACAAACGTAAACAAATGTAAAAAAATGTAAACAAATATAAACAAATGTAAACAAACGTAAAAAAATGTAAAAAGATGTAAACAAATATAAACAAATATAAACAAATGTAAACAAACGTAAAAAAATGTAAACAAATAGAAACAAATGTAAACAAACTTAAAAATATACAAACAAATATAGACAAATGTACATATATACAGTGGGGTTCGACACGTAGCGAGAGGAACGAAAATGGTCGCGTTACGTGTGAGAACTCAGTCGGAGCCTCAAGAGGAGTTTATCCAAGGTGAATCTAGGCCCTTCGAAGGATAATTCGAAGTCGCCCGGTGCAAGAAGACGGTACCGTCACGAGTCGGATAAGGTCGCCAGGACTGAGTCCTGTATATCTTCCGGCGCTATTATGCCTCGTAATCGGCGTTACGTTTAATTAAAGTTGTAACACTGAACGTTGAGGAGCCGAAAGGGGTTGGGTTCCGCGGTAAGTCTGAGTGGAGAAGAACCTCAACAAAGATGGGGGAAGGGACTGGAAAAAGAGAAGGGCTGAAGGGGCGGGTCTCTCCTCTCGTTCGAATTTTCAACGGAGGTACACGCGCAGCTATCACAAAAGTCGTATCGTAAAGGACCCGATTGCTTGGGTGAGAGTCGACTCAACGAGACTTCGTGTCTTTCTCCATAATACGGGCATCTTCGCCGGAGCGTGTTACAGCGACCATTTTCCTTATCGCCGGTACGCGAACGTGTCATCTGCTGCGAGAACCATTTTGAACGTCTTATACATATATGCAAACGGCGTGCACGAACTCTTCCTCTTTTCTCGTTTTCTTCGTCCACCTTGTTCGTCCTGCGTTCACTGCTCGCGTTAGGATCCCTCATGGAGCTAATCATCATTCGCTCTTTCTTCAACTTGACGGAAGGTTTTTCTTAATCCTTTGGTATTTTGTTCGTTCTTTTTTTGTTTTTTTGTTTTTTTTTTTTTTTTTTTTTTATTTCCGAAGTCGGAAATGCGCGAAGTTACAAAAATATTAGGATGCAGATTGTGTATTGCCAAAATCGTAGGTTTTCTTAGCTTTTGGAACTCGCAGAGAGGTTATGGTTTTTTTTTTTTTTGAGGAAAATCATTTTCGAGTTTAATGTAATTGATTCTGAAGGAAATTACTTTGAATTTTCAATGTTGAAGAAATTCAATGTTGAAGAAATTCATTTTGGAAGAATTCATTCTGAATTTGATATTAATTAATTGTAGAAGAATTAATTCTGAATCTGAAAGATATTAATTTCCACCTAATCAATTTTTCATTTAAAAAATATTAATTTCGACGTAATCACTTTGACACAGATTTGTTTTCTCGTACATAGTGTATCATCATAGAATTCTTCGATAACCATAATGACAGAAAAGCATAAATATTTTCACGCTTTCCTCTTTCTTTCCACTTTCAATCCCTCTCTAATCCCCCCCCCCGCTTTAAAAAAAACTCTCGCCATTTTTCATCCAATTTTTTTATGTTCACCATTCGAACCCCGCAGACCAAAACATAAAGAAGTCAAATTTCGAGGGTTCCGAAATGAGCTACAATAATTATGAATCATCGTGGAAAGAGGCGATCCATCGATCGATCATTATTTATCAAGCGTTTACGAAATTTCATATTTTTCGATTCCCTCCTACGTCTCGATTGGATGCATCGCCCGAGCAGCAACCGAAAGTCGAGAGATTGCTCTCTTCACTTTTCGCTTCCCGACCACGACGAATCGAGATTTCCATTTTTCATCAGGGTACCCGAGGCCGCTATACGTGTAATGGAGATGGGAGGGTGAAAGTACGGTAGCCGCGGGCGGATAGACGAGTTACTGGGTCCTGTGCACGCAGCGGTGGTTTTGTATCGCCTCACTTTACTTTTGTATATAAAACCACTCGTGACATTACCTCCGATATTCGAGCAAAACGGATTCTACTGTCGGGCTGCGGCGTCGCTTCATCCCCACCACCAAATTTGTAAACATCGTGTAGAACCCCACCAACCAATACCCCCTCCCTTGCTGTCGTTCATTTCATCCCCCGACTGTTTAGCCCTTCACCCTTCGCCCTTCGTTGAACACCGTGCCACATCCGACGAGCCCTTTCCATCCACATGTGGACCCTGGAAACGAGGTTGTTTCAATACCGGCCTCCAGGCACGCGCTCTATTAACGGCCATCGACGGCCAACGTTTTTCGACGGATTTAAGTTTGGAAAACGTTTTAAAAGAGTCCGGCGAAATTTGGTGACGCTGAAAAGGCTGGAAAGAGGACTTGAGGACCGTTTGCAATTAGACGGCTATTTGAAAATTTTTAAATAGGCAGTGTCCGGCCAGGAGGATCACTGAGATGGGAAGAAGTTAGAAAAGATCCGGTCGAAATTTCGTCATCCTAAACGAAAGGTGTCGATTTCATTTTGACGGCCACTGGTTTTCTGCCAATCGGCTCATCCAATGCCATCAAAAAAATTCACCACTATCAACCACGGTCTACTTGAGTAAAATAATTGATTTGGCCGCTTTGTTGTCTCCGGGTTTTTAATTATTAGTTAATAAATATTTTCAATTATTCGTTAATTAATATTTTCAATATTTCGTAAAAAAGTATTTGCATTATTTCGTAAATAAATCTGCGACCTATTGCCCCGTCGTTAAATGTTCTAATTGACAGAGCTGAGCGGTCACCGATCCTTCTATCGGCCTCGGCCGACCTCGAGACTTTTAACAGGGGAAAAATTAATCCGGGGAGTCCTTTATCAATAACGATTAGGCCTGGACGCGCGATGGAAGTTCTTGCTCGATCCCCACGATGCTGAGCTTGAAGTTGAGCCTAGCCGATAATGCAATCGGCCAGAAGCTCCGTGATAACGGATTTTCAATTAACACGTGGAAACGAACTCACGGGGGTTCGCGGCTGCAGATACGCCACGAGATTGGATAATGATCGCGTTTTCGTGTCTACGCGATCGTAAATGGAAAGAGGAAGAGAGATGGGTAGGAAAAGAGGGATGGCCGATTGGCAAACTCGGACGTGAAATCTATGAATCATTCGCCAATTTTCACGACGTCTCTGACCCTTCCACATCCGGTTTGGTAACTTTTGTGAACAGTTCTCTACGATGGCGACGAAGATTCGATAAAAGACGATCAATCGTACTGTCCCACGAGAGATTTGCCGATTATTCGACTGCCCGACAATACACGAGTTCAATCGTCTTGAAAGGATTCCCAAATTTCCTACAAAAAAGTGTGACGACTCTTCGATTAATTTGAAACTTTTTTTCACTGGCAGACGACAAAAATTAATTTAAATAAATGTATAATCATTTTATGAGTTTTCTATAATTTAAAATATTTTTTTTATATTTTTAAATCAATATTTGCATGTTACCATCTTTTAAATTATTGTATCTATTATAATAAATACATTTTAATGATTAATTATTCAGTCGAGGTCACAATTAATCCTTCATAATTAAAAAATATCAATTCCCTTAGAATTTTAATTCGAAAGTAAATAATTTAAAAGAAATCACCCTTGTATTTTAATGATGATTGAGAATTCGACGGGAATTCTTTGAAAATTCTAAATTCATTTACTAAAAAGTCTTAAAACAATTCCTTGAAAACTCGAAATTAATTTATTCAAAAATCGTCAGACAATTAAAAAATCTTCAAAATTCCAAAATATATATCTCCAGAACCATTACCTTCAAAACCCAAAACTAATTCCCCAATTAATTCTTGACTACTCCAACTTACTTCTTTCTCAATTTTTCCAAATTCCCCTAATTTTCTATTCACCAGTTCCACCCCGCAATTTTCTCAATTTTGCGCTTTTCGCCCTGCCGCAAAAATCCCAAACGAAAATATATGTTCGTCCGACGTAAAACGCTTTCGATCTTTCTCCCCCGATCGAACCCCCCACCCCCCTCGATTCTCCCGAACATCAAACACTCGTGCAAAAATAAACAACAAAATAAAAGAACAAACCCAAACGAAGACAAAAGGATAACGTAAATTTGTAACGAGCAGTGATTGATTTCAAATTTGTTAAAGTGGCGCGAGTAAATAAGTGCGTTCAAAGTAGTCGTAGGCATATCACTGGGGGAGGAAAATTCCGGGGGTGGGTTTGATATTTTCTCCTACCATGTCCCTTCGCCCTTGCGTGTTGTTTACCCTCCCGTGACGCACCGTTTCCTCGGCTAACGGCTGGAAAACGTAGCCTCCCCCCTCCCCCCCTCCCGCTCGCAGAAGCAGTTCGCTTACCCCCTCTCCTTTTCGAATGGCGTGGGAGGTGCTCAAACGTGTAATATCGCTTCTAACTCTCAAGTCGATTAAGCCGATCGCGAAGTGCGCAAGAGCTCTGATAACGATATATACGAGAACTGGCAATGGCCAAAGTGCGAGAGCGTTTTGCGAGAGGCACCAAAATGACGGATGGCCTGGCGTGTTCTCTTCGTCTCCTCGACCAACCCCTACGTCACACATTGCACGCGCACATATATATATATATAAATACGTATGTGCCCAAAAACAGGAAACTTGGCCTGTCTACTGTAAGAGTTGTTTATGGATCGACTGCGAGAATTTCTTTCGATTAAGTATAAATCAGTATCGTTCGGTACCGGCCAAGTTATTAATCCGGTACATTTTCATTTTTCACTTTCCTCCTTGAAACGATGCTTGGTTGTATTTATTGGTGAGTGTAGAATTGGACTGAGCTTTATCGGACGAGAAATCGATAAAGGTAGTACGTGCAGGAACTTCCTCATTAGAAAAAAAAATACAGATTTTTTTCGTATACTGTAATGTAGCAATTTAGAATTACGTCCGCGAAAATTGAGCATACATTACCGAGGATACGATAATGATTCGTAAATAAAATCAATCAATACGCTACATTTGGGAAATACGTGGAGTTCGATCGTTTGGAACGGAAATATTAATTTTTTGGGATTAGATAGGAAGAATACAAAACAACGAAAAATATCAAGAAAATTGCCGCCATGACATTGGTTTTATAAAGAATATATGGTACCAGACATTTCAAACAGATTTCACAGCTTTATGAAATGGCGGTTGGTAAATATCACTAGAGTCAAGATGGTTGCTATTTCAGTACTTTATTTTTGATAATAATAATCGAACACTTTTGTTACCAACACTTTTCGAATAATTATTTTCTCACGATGAACATTATTATGCTTAAATGTATTGATTCCTACTATTTTCCGACTAAAAATATTATAAATATACCGTTGACTAATAAATCCGCTGGTACTACCTCAAATTGAAGATTTTTTATCGATGAGCCTAATTCGATCATCGAGAAAAAATCGGATTGTTGGGAAAAAAAATATAATTTTGTATGATGGAAATTGTTGATACGTCACTTGAACGTTTGTATGTACCATGATTGCTTCAAAAGATAACTAACGTTTCAATAATGTTAAAAAATGTTTCCACGACAAACCGCAAGTTGGAATTTCCTCTTTAATTTTATTTGTGACGAAAGAACGATTTTTCAAAATTTATCGAGTAGAGCGAGCTCTCAACTCCGTTCAATTCGCCTCTTCGTTCCGTTATCGCAAATTCGGCCGCGAGTATTTAAACGAGATACATACACAACTCCGTAATAATTATATATAGCACGGTCGCGACCGTGGCATACTATTCCGTCGCTTCTCAATAAGCGCAATAAACTCATTCGTGGCTTTATTGCGAATCGCTTTACAACTTGAGCGCGGTTACGATCCGGTTCCCGGCGTTATGCACGAATACTAGCTAGTACACCCCGCAATCACCGAAGAATAGATGACATCGAAACGCGACAGCCAAGCTATCGTTTGTCTCTCTCTCTCTCTCTCTCTCTCTCTCTCTCTCTCTCTGTCTCTCTCTCCAGTGGTCCTTTTTAAGACAAAGCCTCTGTCTCTGTCTACGTCAACTTCACTTTTTTCTCTCTGTGGCCTGATCTCTTTTGTTTGCTCTTATATTTTTTTATTTTTCTGCCACTTTCCTATGTATTTTTTATCGTTATCTCGCTCTTGATTTCTTTTCCTCTCTCTCTCTCTTTTTCTTTCTCCAGAAATATGAAGAAGGATCTAAGTATACTTGTCCAGAAGCGCGAAGGGGTAATTAAAGAAAAGGGTTGAAAAACTATCAAGAATGGTCTGTAAGAATAGTTCTCCAAAAGATTCAAGATTTTTTATCGTTATCTCTCTCTTTATCTCTTTTTCTCTCTCTCTCTCTTTTCCTCTTTCCTTTTATTTCTCCAGGAATATCGATAAGGATTTAAGTATACTTTTCCAGAAGCGTGAAGGCATATCTAAAGACAGTCCGAAAGAGTTCCAAAACTTTTAAGAATGATCTTTAAGAATAGCCCTCCAAAAGTTTCAAGAAGCGATCATACTTCTCCGGAAGTTCTTAATTCTAAAGATACTTTTCCAGATATTCCGAGATGTAAAAATATCTCTCCAGAAGTTTCAAGCTCCAAAGATGCGTCTCCAGAAGTTTAAAAATCGATACATCCTTCGCCTGAAATTTTAAGATCTCAAGATATTTCTCCAGAAGTACAAAAAATTCAAAGATACATTTCCAGAAGTCCCAAGTAGTACCCAAACACCTGTCTCTCTGATAGATCTCAATCAATCAATTATTAGTGAAAGAGTAGAGGAAAAGGAAGGTCAAAGAAATATCCCTGGCTTTCTCGTTGTCCTTTTCGACCTTTTTCTTTGCCCTGACCTTTTTCCCAACCCCTCTCTGTTCCCTATTTCCTTTTTCTCGACTTTTTCTCCACTTTTCTTTGTCCCTTTTCCTCTATTAAAAACAAAATGTGTTTTGCCCTTTCCTGTTCCATCCTAGTGACATTTTCCCATTCCCTCTTCCCCCAGAACTCACCATGCCACCTCTTCATCTCCCCTCCCTCCGCAGCACTCATTTTCGCGATCTCGAGAACTAGTTACCGAAACTGCTCTAGTTTAAATTACGATCGACGGCGCCTAGGGGAATTTATTTTTCCGCGGTTTGGGCGTCCCTAGGGGTAGTATTATTTCCCCCGGACGGTGGAAAAGCCACAAACCCGGTGTCAAGACGCGATTCGGGCGATCTTTCGAAGCGCGCTCGCGCGTGATCCTGCGCGAGGACACGCGGGGCGTAAAACGAACGAGGCGATATTTGCCACGGTTATTTTCGCGTTCTCGACTCCGCGGTTCCTTCAACTTCCACCCATATCTTTTCCATATACTTCTGGACGCGTCACCTCCTTCTTATATTACCCAACGGGGTTTGCGTACCTATTTTACTCCGCGAGCTTTTCACTACCCCCTTCTCCTTGAATTTCAACGCCTCCGATGAAAACTACCCAGCCATAAACCGTGACGAGCTTGCGAATATATCGTGACTGTAAATCCTTTTTTTTTTTCATTATTTCCAGACGTACGTGTGTATGTTTCGGGCGAAGAAATAGTAGAAACACATTTTTCACCCTTAAAAGGAAAGATTGTTTATTAGATTTTTTTATAATATTAATATATTATAAATATTTTTTTATTATATTATTTTTTATTCATTGATAATCTATTAATCATTTTTCTATTTATTTATTAGTATATCTAGTTATTATTAGTATGCTGTTGTACCGTAGTTGTACTAGAACATAATAAACATTATCATCACCATCATCAACCCCCCCCTCCCGGCCTCGCCCTTCCCTTTTTGGTTTTTGTGCGTTTTTTGGTATTTTCTTTTTAGATTATTATTGAGTTATTATCTTGTTGAATGTTTATATTGCATTTTGTTATAATTTTTGTTTTTCCTTAAATTCTCGAAATTTCTTTACTGGGGCATAAGAAAATTTAATCAACATCATCATCATCATCATCATCATCATCATCATCATCATCATCATCATCATCATCACTTATACTCGCTCCCATCGAGCAATAAACAAACAAAAACTTTTCGGGCCGTAATTTCACCATCGAATCTCGCTTCTCTCTCGAGAGTGGCTTCCATATTTTTAGCCTCGCCATATACCGAATACTTTTAGCAAAGTGTAGAAGAAGAAGAAGAAGAATGGCGAGATGACGAAGCGAAGAGAAAAGCGGATGTGTGAAAGGGACGAGGGGGTGAAACACGTAGAGAAGGAGCGGGGGTGTGGTGCTCGAGGGGTAGAAAAAAATGAAGAGGGTGGTTTCGGTGAGTATGAGTACAAAAAAAAGCTTTGGAACTTTCAACGTAGTGCACTGAATACACCCAGTGTTGGATCCATAAGTATTTTCTCAGATTGAAAAGCTTTCGCCATGAAATATGGGTCAGAGATAGGAACGAGTGTGCAACCCTTCCTCGCTTTAATGGAATTAGTATTTAATAGTTCGTCGGTGGAAGGATCGTCGGAGAAAGGGAGGTGGTGGGGGGAGGTCTGGCGTGAAAGGGCTCCCTCTGAAAACTAAGTGGATTTCGCCCTCTCCTGGACTATCTTTTTTTTTCTTTGCCCTTTCGTACTTCAAGGCTTCGAGAACTGGGGAATTTTTTGATCGAGCTATTTGATTTTTTTAAAAATTATTTTGGTACGCAATTAAAAATGAAATATTAATTATTTTTATGAAAATATAGTAATTATTGACGGAGGAAATGTTTATTGAATATTAATTATTAGAGGAAGAATTATTAAATCTTTAATCAGTTGGTTAATTTACAAATAAAAAAGAATTTCTTTTTTAAACGCATACTGTCAAATAATCTTCGATTTTAACGTGTTCTATTTACAATCATTTTCAATTTACATAAACATTTAAATTTACTATTAATTTCTTAAAATTCAAAACTTTATTCCTCGTCGATTTTCATTAATACCATTCGCGATAATTTGCAATTTAGACAATATAGCAAAATTTCGTAACTGTCGTTTGGGTTTGTTTGGGTTTGTTTGGGTTACCTATCGATACTGTTCGATTATCAATGATAACCCATAAATATCGAACATCGATTTATCGTTAATACAATTAACAATATAAAATTGCCAAATTATTAATGGTTCGATGATTACACGAGTCACGTGACGAAAGTTTGGTGACAGCATTGAAGGCTAGCCTGGATCGAATCGACAACGAAAAACGGTCGAAAGATTCGGACATCCACCACGTTTGAAAGATCATCGTGCATCATCGACTTCACGCGGATTTACAAAAGTCTCTCTAGCAACGCGTACTCCTGTATCATACGTAGCCAACAATGGGAGTATCAACCGGGATGAACGGGTCTCCCTCTTCGAAACTTTCCGAGACAACGGCTCGCTCTCGCCCTATTGGCTCCGACACGGACATCTCAATTAAATGTACACGAGGCAAGTGGGGTTGATAGAGCCGTCGGTCATAAATATGAATTATCCTTGGTAAACGCTCCCTAGAGAGAAAAACGAGTCCGGAAGGGGGTAGCCTCTCGGGGCAAGGAACATCAGAATTGTTCTGCACACTCAGCAACGAACATACGCACTCGTCGCTGTAAAAATAATTTTATATGAATTTTACTTTTTTTTTATGTAGATATTAATATTAAGTCGTATTACTCGTAAATTTCAGTATTATATTTATTATAATTTTAACGAACGCAAATGTTGTGTTACGAATATTATAATATCACATTTATTATATTTTATTGCATTTTTCATATTAAATATAATAATATTAATGAAAAATTATTTTGTCATGAAGAAATAAACATTGGTACGTAATTTTTTGAAGTTTAATATTGTTGAATTTATTTTGAGAAATAAATCATTATTTATTTTGCAATAAAAAAATTATTCCTTCTTGATAAGAAAAGGTCGGATTTTCATTACAACTTATCGTGTTTTTATTTACGATTGTATTTATTTACTGACTTATGTATCTAACATCCAAAAGATCCCACTTTGACCCCGAAAAAATTCCACCCCTAGTCCGAACCTTATTTCCTCCCGTCACGGACGATATTGCCTCAGAGTTAAAAAAAAGACCATTAATATCAGCTTCAACAAGGCTGCGATATTCCCGAAGGTCCGTGAAAATTGCTTCGACAGGGAAATGCTCAAAGCTGTATTAATTCACAATGAATAATTTCTTCACTACTCAAGTATAAATATAAAAATACAGGGATGATTTACAGGGACGTAATGACTAGCGTTTGTATTTTACAAAAGCCAGTCCCATATGGTTATATAAAAAAACAATTAAAAGACAACGATTAAGTAATGTATACAAAATATTTTAAAAATGACTCATCAAATATGAAATATACAAAATATATAAAAATACAAAAGATTCAAATTTAATAAATTAAAAACAAACAAAAATAATAAATGAAATTTCAAAGATTAAAAATACTGAAAATAAAAAATAAACATTTAAAAATTAAACGTTGCGTATAAACAAATTATAAACAATATTTTTAAAAATAAGCAAATAAAATATGAAAAATTAAATAATAAATATAAAAAATACAATTATAGACAGAATGAAAAAATAAAACGACTCCAAAAATGATCAATACAAGTGTATTAGCTTCTCATCGCGACGGCGGAAATTTTCCAATCGGGGTAATAGAAAAGTAATGTCTCCTTTTCGAAATCCGTAGGAAAAAGCCTCGACCGAGGTTTCGTTGATGCTGGAGCGATCTACTTATTATATTACACGCAGGAGCGACCACGAGAAGGGTGCTTATGAAGTATGGCGATGTGTTTCAGCAGATTGGCACATGTATATAGTACGAGTACTCACGAGGGGTGAGTTGACGCTCCTGAGCCGCGCAATTGCAATAAAACGAATTGGATTGATCGCCTGCATCGAAGAAATCTATCATTTTTGGAGGACATACTTGATACGATAGTGGACGAATATTCGTACGTGAAAACTATGCGAAAGTGTCCTCTAACTCATCAACTAAACAGACGATACATATTTTACTCCCCCAACCCTCAGGGGTGCCTTAAATCTTGGGGATGAAACATGGATTTATTTTTCAAAAGAAAAACCAAAATTTTACTTAGCCTTTTTTAAATAAACTCTTAATTCAAACATTTTAACTAATAAACAAATTTAAATTGAATTTTTTAATTTAAAAATCGTCATCGTGAATATTTCAAAATTATACAACGATGAAAACTATAAAAACGAAAAGGTACGATAAAATTAAAACTACAATATCCATATTATTTGTTAATAGCGTTACATTAAAAAAAAATGTAAGTTTATTTATAAAAATACTTTATAGTTTATTTTTAAAATGTAAGTTTATTTATAAAAATACTTTATAGTTTATATAGTTTATTTATAAAAAAACTATGTAAAAAAAAATCAAAAAAGATCGTGTGCCGAAATTAATCAAAGGGGGAACAATCAAAATCGTTTGCACCATTAAAGAAAAATGGCAATTCCGTTTTAACCACAAAAAAAAATACCTGCGTGCGATGATGCGAGTTACTCGCGGGCCGTAGTTTCGCAACACCCGGAAGCGCGTCCGGGCAATTTCTGCTCGGTTTTACTCACTGTCCGGGTAATTAATAATGCGCGTACAGTGAATTGTTAGTTGCGACGGTGTAACAAAATTGCACCCGTAGAAACGGAACAGAGGGTGAGCACTCGCGAGTGTGCCTATATATGGACGATTTTCACCTTTGTTCGTATATACAGAGCGATTCACAATTAATACCCTCCTCTTTCTTCGTATAAATATTCAACGTTATCATGCATGAATTTAATGAACAAACATCCAATTAATTAAAATTTTATTTAAACGAAAAGAATCACCAAACGAGGTATAAGTTCTTGTTTTCGGTTTTTCGAGAGAATATAGCATAAATATTGTTGACAAGTAAAAAAAAAAATATTAAGAATAAAAATAAAAACGTTGGTCAAGATAAAACTATGATTATACCGAATGAGTGTACTTTCAGTATAATTTTGAACAGTTCAGTAAATTTCGAGGAATGGTAGGGATTAGTTAGTTAGGACTGGTTACTGGAGATAATTTGTTGATAAGGATGACTTGATGGTGGGAAGGATTGGTTAAATGGGGATGGCTTGGCAGTAGGCATGACCGGCTACAAGGGATGGCTTGGCGATGGGTATGATTAGTTATAGTGGTGGCTTGGTAGTAGGAGTTACTTGGTAACGCGAATCGCTGGTACTGGTGGTGGCTGGACGGTAGGGGTGGCTTGGTGATGAGCGTAGCTGGCTTCTGATGGAAGCTTGGTGATTGGGGTTGGCTTGGTAAGTTGCACATGATTGGCAACTGGGCATGGCTTGGCAATGGGCATGATTGGCGACTGGGTATGGCTTGGTGATAGGCATGACTGGTTACTGATGGTATCTTGGTGATTAGGGATGGCTAGGTAATGGGCATGACTGGCTACTGCGGTCATGGCTTGGTAGTAGAGGTGGCTCGATGATGGGCATGGCTGGGTAGTAGACATGAAGTGGTGGTAATCATCGGGTCGTAGAAATTTTTGTATAGTTGTGAACATCGCTGTACAGCCAGGGCATTGGATTCGAAGGTCCCTCCGTTGCGGGGTTTGTTCCTCCGCGAGTCCCCCAGCTCGTTCCCGTATTCTATAAACAGAGGATTGTTAATGCCCGCGTCGCCACATCGGCGGCTTCCTTCCTGCTGGAGCTTGCTCGGCATACACGAGTTCTCTCCTCCATTGAGTATCCGCACGCATCCCGTACCAATACGAGTCCGCCCGTCCCCGAAATTTCGTCCCACTGCGGGTGGCTGCCAATCGACCCCTGACGGCCAAAAGGGCGTAATTTGGAGGGCCGAAAGACGAGTGAGGTTAGAGGAGGGCGCACGGCGCCCTTTTTTCGAGCGGAAAAACGATATGAGCACGTATGTATGCGCGGGGATTTCTGGTCGACCGCGGAATAGAAACAGCTCGGTGTTGAGAAGGAGTGTGACTATGCGCGGGTCCCAGGAAGCGTGTGCTTTGCTAACGATGACAAACGACCCGCTCTAAGACGCCATATTTATGCTAATCTACTGCTCTCGTCCCTCTTTGTCACCACCTCGCTCCTTCTCTGTCAATGCTTATCTCTTCTCTCTCTTCAATGCTCCTCCCTTCGTAGTCATTGCTTATCTTTTTCTTTCTCTTTATACGTTTGTCTTTTCTTGTCTCTTTTTTATTATTTATACCTCAACGTCATCTAGGCTTTCTCTCACATTTTTTCTTTTTATTTCTCTACCTCTTACCCCCTGAAATAGAAATAGAGAGAGGGGGCTCTCTCTATTTCTCTCCCTCCGTTCCTCTCATTTTCAAAGAGAGATTTTTTTACTTCAAGCTCAGCTCAACCTGTCTGAGTGCTACTTAACATAACATTTCGACCTCATTCCACAGATCTTTAGTCAAAGTCTTAAATTTCGACCTGAATCCATTGACGTTGAATCTAAATTAACTATATACTTTAATCTGACTCGATTTACCTTAAGTCAGTTTGCTAAACTTGAGTCTGTCAACCTCAGGTATTGATTTGACTTCAGTAACCTTGATTCATTAAACTCTACATTTCGAACTGACTCTATCAACTTTTACTCACTGAATCTCAGAGTTTGATCTCCGTCGTTCGAATTACCAGAAAACAGTGTTTTCCCGTAACATTTTCGTATTTCGTAAGAGTCGTATTCGCACACGTGCGTCAAATCTGGACAACGTTGGGGACAGAATGCTCACTTCAGTAATTTTTCGCTCGGTTCTCCGGTCTCCGCGATTCTTTCAGCTTGGCGAAAATATGGATCGGCTTTGACAATATTGCCAGTCGTGGAAGACGATCCCCCAACCTTCGTCCATGTCACTCCCTCATCCAGTGAAAGAGGGAGAACGGAGAGTTGATATACACGGCCGCATTTCATATATTCCATTGTTTCCAAGTTTTCGGATCCATTTGTAAGATTAAATTTGTAATGCACGCCCCCGCCCACCCCGATCTATGTTTTTCGCGACCTCTCCCTTGCCCCCGCTCAGGATTTGCGGTTAAAGGACCCCCTCGCCTAGCCGCGAGTCGACGCATATGGCCAACCGGTCAATTTCCCTGGAGAAGTTCCTACGAATCCCCCTTTCCCGCTTCTTCGCTTATCCTCCCATCCTCCATCTTTCCTTCCTCAGCTGGACCACCACCACCCGTTCTCACTTCGTCTATTTGCAGATGGAACTTCCAAATTGGCTGATCAACGAGTAACCACGATATGAAAGTGACAGCTTGAGTCAACACATTCCTCAAGTGTCCACTCATCAATGGACGATGTACATCAGCTCTGGATATGAACGGTTGTATATTGGAGGTAGTCTTCGTTGATGAGACAACTTTTCTGCTGGTTATCATCATAAGGTCATAGGCAACTATTGTCAAAGCGATTATAAACAATTTTTCATAATGCCTAACTGGATTTCATAATTTGAATTTTCTGTCATAATCATAATCAAGATATAGTGCCCATAATTGTCCATAATGTCGTCTCTTGCTGGCTATCATCGTCAGAGCATAGTGACTCCATCTTTGACGTAACTATCCACTCTTCCTTTTTCTCCTTATTCGATCTTTTACCAATTTAGACTTTCTCGAATGATCATCAAGGGATTCCTTTACTGTTGCTAACTTCCAATCCAATTAGCCCCTTTCCAAAGAAGAAACAACTATGACGTCTCAGCTTTGTTGAATCTTTACCTTCAGAATCTTATGATTTCTATCAGAATCTTATCATTGCCTTCAGAATCTTATGATTTCCATCAGAATCTTATCATTGCCTTCAGAATCTTATGATTTCCATCAGAATCTTATCATTGCCTTCAGAATCTTATGATTGCCTTCAGAATCTTATGATTTCCATCAGAATCTTATCATTTCCATCAGAATCTTATCATTTCCATCAGAATCTTATCATTGCCTTCAGAACATTATAATTTCTTTAGTTTCCTCAAATATTTACTGGATGTGTCCACACATTGGACCCGCACTCTTCATCATCCGGTTTCCGTGAAACCCCAACAATTTGATCCTAGTGCCCAATGTTTTCCACTCCCGTAATATTTCGTCACCTCGAACAGTGGACATACCCGAGATTCATAGACGTGGATAGAAGTACCCGGAAGTGTATGCAGCGAGAGAGTATGTATATTCCTCTTTCGTAGCGAAATGGTTTCCGGTCGAGTGGTCGGACATTGTCGATAACGGGCACGTCGTCCGCAGCATGGGAGAGAGGCGAATCCGATATCGCAGATTCGCCCAACCTCTCTCTTCCTCTTTTGAGTATCAACCCTCTGCCCAGAACACCCGAACGAACCACTACCTCCTCCACCCCCTCTTCCACTTTCCCTCCACACACATATACCCACGCTGGCTCCCACAATCCCTCTTTCCCTGTCTGCCCTTTCCCCACTTCATTCGTACCAAAACCATTGTCCCTTTCATTGTTCGCCAAAAGTTTTCCCGTAACCCAAGCCTCCATCGTCGTGCCCGATTACCATATGAATTAATGTGAATTACGAGAAACGCGAGAAAACGTTCCCTCCGAAAGAACGTACTCGCTGTTAGCCGACTGCATCGTAGCTCTGGGGCTCGGAAATCTCAGGAGTTCGAGAGGGTGACCGAGAGGAGCGAGAATGAGGGAAAAGGAAGCTTGGTGACTTTACGACGTCGAATATACGTGTACGTATGTGGAAAACGACATGGTGGATGATCATTTTGTATATATATATATATATATATATATATACATACATCGATGAGTGGTACTTTTATAGGCCAAGGATTTGCTTGTGCATTTGTGTAGTTTTCCATAATTTTTCTCGCATTTTTGAGGTTTTTTGTGATTATGAATACATAATGAATAATTATAAACAATGTTCCGATTAATCTTGCAATAATGATCGAATACACATTTGTTTGGCGATCACGTAATCAGCAACGATCAGACCCAATGAAAAAAAAACTTTTCTTTCGGCTTTTCGGTCGAACGTCGGGAGGTCGATAAGAAAATGGGCCACGCGTGAGACGGAACGTTATGGAAAATTTGTCGAATTAAACGGTGGCTGTTTTGAGCGGTTCTCACTAGCGGCGTCGTGAGGGGGAGGGAGGAGGACTCCATTTCAGATGTTTATCGCAAGTAGAGAGCAGAGGGTTGGTGGGATTGGGGGATGATTGAATCACCGCATAAGGTGATATCGGCCTCGGTAGATCTGCTCTCACCACCGTCCATAAATAGGAAGGGGAAAAATGAGAGTAGAGGGAGGGGATAGACGTACGTCTCGACGACTTAAAACACTGACGAACGACCCGAGAGATTTCTATTTTCTCCTCCCGTCTACTTCTATCTCTCACCCTGTGTTAGGGGGGGTCACACCCCCGCTGTGACGAGGATCCTGAAAAGTTCAATCCCCCTTAATGCCCGTGCGATGTGGCTATCGGTTTGACGGCTACCGCTGCTCTCACGACACCCCGTGTCCACCAATCGCGATCACAATAAATTCACATTAAACTATCTGACCGAAACCAGCAAACGGGCCACCACCGTGCCAGTTGAAAATCTAGTTCCCAACAACGGCTTCGAAAATTTGAAGCTCAACGTATTACTGGAATGGGTGTCAAAAAATCGCGAAAAATTCATGAAAATTTTACTAATTCATGATACGATAATAATACACGAATTATTATCGGATTTCTTAATCAATATTTTTGTATTCAAATAATTTATATTTTATTACGAATATTAATTAACATTTATATAACTCATATTTTTTGTTGTATTGAGCCATTGTTATTTTCTAGTATGAATTATCTCAGAATTTTTCAATGAATAATTAGCATTTATTAGTACGAATTATTTTAAAATTTCTCAATAAAAGATTAGGTATTATTATTTAGTACATTTGTATAAAATACAAAAATGTGAATTCAACACGGTCGTTTATAGGAATCACATAAGTGGTGATTTGTAAATTGGCGAGTAATTTTGTTAATGTTCTAAGACCGAGCATTGTACATTTTTTATTTTGCACAATTTTGTAAGTATTTATTTATTATAGATTCTATTATATGAAACATCTATCATTATAAAATATATATATAAAATAAATGTATATTTTATATATTTATATGTTTTTTAAATAAATGTTATTTACGTTCTAAAAAATTGAACGCTCTAAAGCTCCAACCCTTCGGCTTAAGGGGCCATAAGGGATACAGATTAAGGGGATTTCTCGAGTTTTGAAAATGCCGGGCGTTCTCGAAATGCTGCTTCTGTGAGAATAGGTTGTCGAGCATTAATTTCTAGTAATTATCAGAGGTGTAACTCACTAGGGGAGGACCAGGGTCTTGTCCGGGGTCGGCCAGTGCGTGTTAACGCCGTTGTTACACCCCATTATATTATGTCCCTTGTAGAGTGCTATATAAACCAGAAAATACAATTGACTACGTACACACATACACACACATACACACACATATATATATAAATATAAGCGAAATTTAAAACAAACTCAACATTTTCATTGAAATATTTTCTGACCCCTTGAGTGATGATTTTTAATTGAAAGACCAAAATTTGTTATCCTGAATGTATCGTCAATAGAAGGAGCAACAATTTTAAATAATGAAAACAAAGGAAGCTTTAAAAAATTAATTCAGATTTTAACCCCTTAAGAATTAATTGTCCGAAAACTCGGAAACAGGGAATTTTGAATAATCCCTTGTTCTATTTTACCTACATGATAATTAATATTAATTATGATAAAATTATAAATATTACAAATTACATAACATAGCTTACAAATTTCGTGCTTAAATCACTTTTATATTATTTTTTCAACGAATTGATTTGACTAAATTTACATTAGTTTTGGTGCAAAAAAATCGCTTCAATAAAAACGTCGATGATTTCTGATAATGAATTTTGACGAAAGCAAAAAATAGTTCGATAAAGCCTTATCAATCGTTAATTATTTCTAAAAAAAAATCGTGAAAAATCGATAAATCCTTCTTTTTTGTTTAAATGAAATATTGAAAGCGCTGATTTTTGGATAACTTTAATAATTGTCGTTTCGTGAGTGGCTGATAGTGTCCACTGGTACATCGTGATTGAAAATTTCGTTCGAATGGAGATAACGAGAGGGGCTGAAGGGGAGTGGAAAATGAGTAAAATATGAAGGTTGGAATTGAACGAAGGGAGAGTAAAAACGAGGATCAAGGCGTAACGAATCGGAGTGAAAATTGATAAAATATTATTTTTAATCCCCTCTACGCGTAGGCCTCGATTCACCCTCCAAAACGCGACAAACCAACCAACCGAGATAGCATTACTAATTTATTTAAATGGACTTATCTTTCCGGACTTACCGATAGGAATTTAAATTATGAAAGCCTCATGGTGTGTGCCCTCTCTGGGGCTCGAATCAAGGACGCAATGCCACTGCCAAGATAAAGATGTTTTATTGCCACGTGTGCGCATGCGCGAGGACTCTGACATATTCGAGTATCCAGCGAAACCTTCGACCGATAATGTCCTTCGAGTATCGTAAGATGCAGCACCGAATTCCTTCGGATATTCAAACACAAGAGCTTTCCCAATATACGTTGAGTGAAATTCCCGATATTTTGAAATTTTCGATTTTTTCCAAATGGATTTTGATTTTGCATCTTGGAAATTGAAAAGGTTTAAGAAGTTGGGTGGAAGGGTTGAATTGTTCGAATTTGAAAAACGAACGTGAGGAGAATTAATTATAACGTAAAAAACTATATTGAATTTTTTTGGTTAATTATTAGAGTGTGAAGATAAAAATAAAATGACCAAATTACACAACGATAATTCTCGTATAAAAAATAATAATTAACAAATTTTCAAGGGATGAAAATGAATGAACGAAAAACTGCTGAAGTTTCATAAAATATGTATAGATAAAAATTAGTAAAACAAAGATGACTAAGCCAAACACACTCGAATGAAAAATTAAAAAAAGAAATTAAATATTTTCCATTAGACACCGATGATCAGGAACTGAAAAATGTGTCGAATAAAAATAGTTAAAAATCATAAGATATCGTTATATTAAACTTGGTAAAAAAAAATTATAGAGAAAATTTATTTCGATTTCCATTAGTAAATTTATTTGTCTATTTGATATATATTAGATAACTTCAATAAAATAAACAGTAAATAAAATAATAGAAAGTATCAATAAAGCAAACAATTTTTGTTGATAAAAAAAAGTATAAATACATAATAATTAATCAAATAAAATACCTAAACGTAATAAAAATAGAAAAAATACATATCCCATTAAAATTCAAATAAAAATAAGCCCTAAAAACGAAAATATTAACAAATTTCTAATACTGCTCGCAATAAATATAATTTATCTCGTAAAAATGAAAAAAAAAAAACTGATTTCTCATTCGCGTTAAAAATGGAATGCGTCGTCTTTGGCAGTGACGAACATACCCCAAAGATCTTAACATAAATTCGCAGCTGGGCGAGTGCGATGACGGGACAGGAGCGGACGTTCGTCCCGCGTCGGAAGGGACCACCCACGAAAGCACAAAAAAACTAGCCACCAGAAGAGAAAACAAAAGCCGGGAATTTCGACGAACCAAAAAAGCGAATGGGAAAAAGAATAAAAATGGGCAAATTGTTGCGAGTAAAAGTTGCGGTGGGGACGGGAGAATAGAGCGTAAAAAATGCTGGAGAGAGAGAGAGAGAGAGAGAGAGTGAGAGATTTCATAAAATAAACACAATAATAAAAACTATTAAAAAAAACCTTAATTAATAACAGAACGCGAGAAATCTATACAAACAAAAATGATAAATATTCAAACGATATAAATAAGATGATGAACATAAATAATACAAACACCGTTAATGCAATAAAAATGATGACCATAACAACAACAACAACAACAACAACCACAGAAACAACAATAGTAATAATAATAGTAATTATAATAAAAATAATAAAAAAAGGTAATTAACGAGAACAAAAATAGTGATAATACAATAACAACAGCAATAGCAACAACAACGATAATAATATGAAATAAAAAAAGAATAATAATAATAGTAACAACAACAATGGAGAGAGAGGAAATAGGGAAAGGGAGAGAGAGGGGCGGAGAACAGACGAATGCCCACGGTCTGCCACGCAATAATTTCGCGAACGAAATGTCAACCGCGAAGCGCCCATTGTCGGCTGTTGGAAAGCGACGAAATATCACCCAGTAAATCAAGGTAGTCAGCGGCAATGAGAGAGAAAGAGAAACCGCGAGGGAGAGAGAGAGAGAGATAGAGAAAGGCTTTCCGTCCACTGGAGCGATGCAGCGTCCGCACACTTCCGTTTTTAATCACTGGACTGTCGTCCTCGAAACACAAAACACATACAGGAATATTTGACCACACACGAGGTGCCACCGAAGCTTTTGTCGCGCTGACAGTTGCCTGGAGAAGCTTTTCCATTTTGAAAAAAAAATGGCCTCGTACGAGGGAATATTATGGTCGTCAGTCGTTGGAATCAGGAAACTATTGTTCTGCCATTTTTCGTGATTGAGGAGCTCCAAATTTTTTGACATCTGGGTGCTTGTTCACGAAGAAAGCTGCGATGTACAAAATGGACTGGAGATTTCAATGGACAGGCTTTTTAAATTAACCGAACCTTGGGCACATGAGATTTTGAATAAATTTTCATGCATTCGATGAATCTTCTGACCATGGCCGAGAAACCAAATTCCTGGTGCATAATTGGTGATGCTTTTTTTAGAAACATCGATATTTCGAAAATTCCAAAAAATTCAGAATTGGATTGTGTCGTTCAAATTGAATGTCATTCAATTCGTTAATTAATTACTATTACCATAATTGATCATTATTATAACAATTATAAATCTATATATATTATTCTATGTGTTATTATTACGTATTCTTAAAAATTATAAATAATATTATTATAATATTATATATTATAAACTATAATAATATTAAATTATATATCGCCATATAATAATAAGTCATTATGAAACAATCTGGCAGTTTGCAATTTGCACGCCTTTTTTTATTCTCGAGGCATTTATAATCGAGGCATATGAGCAGCCACGCGTTTCATCATATGCTCCATCGATGTCCAAATTCTCTGGGAACGAGATCAGCCTTCGAAAGAACTTTTGGACCTCTCTTCGATCAGAAAAATGGCTCGACTGTACTTAACGAGTCAGAAGGACCGTGGACAAGTTTGCGTCTCGTTTTGGCTATGACGTTTTAGGGTTAGGGCGGAGGAGCGAGGGGAGGAAAGATGTAATTCAGGGATTATCGTGAGACCGGTAGGAGCTACGTGTTCGCAGTCAAGTTACATAATCGTTCCGAAAGACCGTGGCGAATCGCCAAATCGGGGTGATACCGTTTCAGATTTGTCAAGCAACGGTTAACACCATGAAGCCTGGCTGGTTCAGTCCTGAGAGCTTTTGGTTTGAAATTTGTTTGGTCTAATAGTCTTCTTCATTGATCTCAAGGAAATCGATTTTTCAACTATTTTCTCTCAGTTTTAACTTCGTTAAAAAATTTACATTTTCAATCGAAATTAATATTTGTCCGTTTTCAAAAAGAATTTATTTTTGTTAAGAGAAGTTATATCAGGACATAACTTCTCTCCCTAATGAATTTTTAAATGATTTTGATAAACCTAATCATGCTCAATAAAAATAATAAAAAAATGCCAACACTAAAGAATCGCAAAAAAATGCAAACCCTTTCCTCAACTACGAAGACCAGAATCCCGAGTTTCTTGATCCCGGATGTCCTAGTGAAACTGGAGGACCTCTCGTATATCTCGTTTGCTTGACTTATCGCGCGTCTTATTCCTCTGGAGCATCAATGAATAACGGAAAAATCGTCGGGGTTTAATGTCTCGGAACGAGCGCCATATTAGCATGTCCGCATCCAATCGGAGTCCACGTGGCATTGAGGAAGCCGTGGCGAATCGGGTGGGGGGCCTATGACATTGTCATTATATTTCAGTGACAGAAGAAGCATGCGCGCGATTCACCACGGCCACGGACGCTGTATCGCTAACAAGGGTGGGAAGAAGGAAGCGGGGGTTGAAGAGGAGGACAGGGATGAGAATTCCTAGGAGGGTGAAGGGTGAAAATCGGCGGCGGAGGGAGGGAAGGGGGGTTGCTATATACTTACGTTCTGATTCCGTTCTATTCTGGAGAGCCTGGTGAGGGAGAAGAGAAAAGGAGCGAGGGTTGGTTTTAGGAGGGAGGTCCTTGAAGGTCCCAGGAAGACCGGGAGAAGACGACCACGAGAGAAACTGGCCTGGGGTGCGATACTCGATGTTATTTATCTTTATGGACCTCGGCCAGAGGGTAAGTATACTTTGCTACGGATGAGGGGAGACTTTGGTGACGATAGGTGCTGGTGGTGGGCTCCTCAGCAAGAACTTAAGCCCTTTCGAGGGTCGTAAGAGATTGTCGTATTGGCTGTGGTTCGCCGAGGATTAAGCAATATCCGTTTAGTGAAATCCTTTCGCGAAGACTCTTAATTGTTTCCTCAAACTCCTGGTTTTTTTTTATTCTTTCAACCCCCTTAAGATCCGTCAGCGTCGAGGGTATTTATGGTCCCCAGCTATTATTAGGCTATACCGGTCATCAAGGTTTGTGGATACCATATCACAGAATCCCGACGTATTGGGCTGGGGTTGAGTTGTTACCTACGGTTCGGTGATCGGAACGATATTTTTCGTGGCTCATACTGGAGATTTTTATTTATGTCATTTCTGGCCTAGGAAGATATCGTGATTGATAAATCCAATGAAAAATATGGACGTGGAGACAGCAATTGATTCATCTTTCGTCTAATCGACTTCCGGTTCAGGGATGTTCGAGGGTTTCCAAGGACATTGGCTTTTCATCCTCTATAATGGGGAAAGAGGGTGAATTTTTGATCTACGAATAAAAAACTCACGATATTTTAGTGGATATTCTTTTATTTGTTAACAATGATGTTTCGATACAGGTGCTTATTTACATTGTAATATTTACATCCGTGTAACGGGATCCTTCGTATCTTTAATATCATGCCGACCGTAGCCGATAAAATAATTACTTCAAGGTCGAAAACAAAAATTCGTTCGAACAATCCGAAGTTGGAAATTTACAAGAGGACCGTTGTAATACTTAGAAAAAAATCATTCAGTCGAGACCGACGAAAAGGTCTTCGAAACCTTCGATGATCATAACGAAAAAGTACTTATGTTAGATACTTAGAAGCAATTTGTCCAACCTATGACCATTCTTTTCACTTGGAAATCTTACAATATCACAACGAGTTCACTTTAGACAAAACGGAAGTGCCAAACCCATGGCAAGTAATTTGCAATGGACATCGAATGGAATTTAGGTTCGGATACTTGGTTATTAATGCTAACGAGATTGACGCCAATGAGACGAGCTGAAATCTGGGTCTACACGTGACTTCGTTCCGGAAGATGTGCAATCTCGGGAGGATATATACATACTTGGATTCTTATGTTACTTAGATCTGAACATACATTTCTAGTATTCCATTGACATATTTTACACTTGGCATCCGGATTTCTTTTTTTTTACATTATTCTACTATATACATCGATTTATTTCGAAACGACAACTTTTAGGGTTACTTATAGTATCCTTAAAAATATGTTCGCCTTCAACGACTGCAGGATGACGAGCCCTTAGATTCGAAATTTTCATAAAACGGCGAACGTTCGATAAATTATGAGCATCACGGGCGACTTTGAACAGTTCGTAGCGCAGGCGACGATTAACCCCGCGATGGTCGGGCTGCATGCGCAGAAGGGTGGGCGTCACGGTGTATTTAAAACGTTGGTGGGTCGGCAGAACGTGCGCGCGTTGGCGTCGGAGCACACCGCGATTCGTCGTTTGAAGTTAAATGGAGTGTGAATGGCAGATAACAAACCGGCACTGTTTCCGATTACGACATTCATTGTTTCCTATCATTATGCCCGCTCCGACGGTTTATATGTGAGTACGTACTCTGTGCACGGTTTACGATGTATTGCCCCGAATCGCCCCTGTCCCTTAATCCCTAAATTCCTAAAGCCAATGATCCGGACGTTGAGAATGATCGGGAACATGATCGCGTCATCATCATCATCATCATCATCTAGATACTACTTCATCGAATGGATCGGAGGAAATCCGATTTTTTTCGTCCTACCTAATATTGACTAGACAGGGAATCTGCCTTGACGGGTTACATCGATACTCTCATACTTTACATTCGTTACGACAATTGCTGAAAAGAACCCTTTGATTCATTGGATAACCGCTAGAAGTTTCACCGGAATGAATCCAGAATGTTTCCAGGTTGGTCGTCTTTCATCCGATTGCACCGGAGTCCATCATCGTCGTTTGTCAGTTTATTTGTCAAACGGAAATTCCGAGGGCACCTGATGATCGTCGTGGTTGACCTTCCGCCGTCACTTCCCCTGGACAGTCGCCACTCGTCTCTTGATGTCAACCTGTTCAACGATCGCGTCGCTCTCCTTGTCCTGATGGGCCGTCATGTGTCTCGTAAGATGATGGCGTTCCCGGAAGCTCTCGTCGCACACTGGACAGCGCAACTTTTCCTCCCTCCGTCGTCGAGCAGCTTCACCGCTGTTCTCGTTCTTATGATGGGACCTCATATGATATACGAGATCAGAGGTCATGCGAAAGGAGAGATTGCACTTTGCGCAAACGTTCTGGGCCGGCAGACTCAGAGCGAAAGACGGAGGTAGAAGACCAGCAACACCGGCAGCTGTAGCGAGAAATCTTGGTCGGGCCAGGGCTTCGGCCATCGGAGGAAAGACGGATATCGGGTTGTACGGAATATTGGGATACACGCCTGGAAGTTCCGGACGGAAAGTGGTCTTGCCTGGACTCGGAACTTTGGAAGATTGTACTATTTGCGGAATCTTAAGATTTTCCAAGATGCTGGGCTGCTGAGTGTCCGGATTCACCAAAAATGGATATCCCATTTTTGTGGCGGCAGGAAATGACGAGTACTTGTAGCTCGTGGCGGCCGGGAGCTGCGACGCCAGTGGTGGACTTACGCTGCTTTGATAGCTAACACGGTCAGGAGAAATGGATGATCTTGGAGATGACTGGCCGTCTTCGAACTGGCCGTTTCTCGGGTTGGAGACACTGACTTTGGTGAAAGCGCTACGGGACTCTGTTTGCCTCGTCGGGCATATAATCCCGTCGTAAGCTTTGCCGCAGGTTAATACCGAGGAATCGGTCGAATCGGACAGTCTCCCGATAATCGGATTGGCCGAATGCTGACTATGATGTTGTTGGAAAATCGGCGGACTTGGAGTTTTACCGGCACGAAGTTGGCTCGTATAACGTCGGACTTCGGCATCCGGTGACAGCCCAGGAAGCGTCGGCGTCAAAGTCCGGGGCGACGAGAAAGCCGGGCTCAGCGAGTCGTCGGCATGTAGAAGTCGTCGTCTCTCATTGTCGAAGTGCTTGACGGTTAAATTCTGAGGTAGCCGATCGTGAAACTCGGGATCCACGTGATCCGTCGACTCAACCGGTAGCCGATCGCGTCGGACCCCGTCGGTCAAACGAGTGGTCGAGACCAGCCGCAGCTTTTCGTGCTGCCGACGGGCCAGCTTTTCGTCTGGTGCCACCAGAAATGCCACGTCGAACGAACGCTTGCTGGCACGTTGCAACGGATAGGAAGCATCAACGGGCAGATCCGTCCGTACCGTCGCCATCAGTGATGCCGTTTCCGAGGCCGTTGAACCAGCAGGAGCGGCGCGTTCGATGCCACCCGAACGATCTTCCATTGTCATCGTGGCTGTGACGTCTAGACACTCCGCCTGGACATAAATAAACACATTCCGAAACTACCTTACCTGCTTAATCTTCTTTTTAAACCGAAGATCGCGCGGATTATTCGCGTTTCGCTTGAGAAAGATATAACAATCCCAACGAAGTGGACAACTGAATCTCATCTAGGGTCGGTGCCATGAAATTCTCAACACTTTTTACGACCAATGTGATTTCTAGCCAAGCAATAATAAACGAGCTAGAGATGCCTTCGACTGAACGAGTTATAAATGCAAAGTGTCTTCAGAAAAGTTTCCGGATGTTCCCCCAGTCAATTTTGCGACAGCTATCCACTTCCGACATCTGGTCCCCAAACAAGCTCCAACAAATCTAAAACGCCATTCGTCCCACGTCTAAATCACGCACTAGATCCAATGATAACTTACCTCAACGTTGATCAGAGTCTTCCTTAGTTTCACTATTCCCAATGCGGCCTGCTTTCAGCGGGAAAACCCATCGACGATCACTCCGGCATATCTCTCATCAACACTGAACGCCACCTTTGGCAATTGCCACGCGAACCGTCATGACAAACGATATCGAACACGTTGGAGCAACGTTGGCGACGTTGACGGATATTCTCCTATCACGACCAGGACCTTCGATGGTCCACGTTCGAATGAGCGTGCTGAGAACCGAGTATCGCCGTATGTAGGAGGCAGAAGCGAACGAGCAAGGGTGCAAGTGGAGGCGGCCGAGGGTGGCTCGAGCCAATAGCAGCTTCAACCCCCGCGCACGGGGGTGGAGCGTTAACCACAGGGGGTGAACATATTCGCTAGTCGGGACGCGTCTGCTCACCCGACGAAGCCACGCCTACATATTTCAGGTTCGACACATGTGCCGACCAAGATCGCCTGCGAATTCACCCCCTTCGCTTCAACGTCGTTCTGCGCATCGCCATAGGAACCTACCCCATCCGTACAAGCGGTTCGCATAACTGGAATTTACCAGCCCCGAAACCGGCTTGACACCGAAACCCACTCCCTGACTCAACCCTACCCCGGAGAATATTTTTCGACAACCTTCCGTCGTACCTCCCTTACCCTCCCTCGAGCACTTCCGGTTTTCCGTTCGTTAGCCAGGAGGAAGGAACATCGATTCTTCATCCCCATTGATTTTTCATTCGAAATTACGAAATCCTGGAAGAAATCTCGTTCTTCCTAGGACATTGGACGAATGGGGACAAGATTCCGGTTGGTAAATCGAGCGAATCGGGACAGAAGGTGCCGACGGGATTCTTACAGATGATCATTGCTCTTCGGATTATCCGAACGTGTCCTCGCATTTTTCTGGGCTTGATGACACATTACGCGCTGGCAATCTTGCCCAAGACGACCAAACCGGTTTCAATTTCTATCTTTACTGGGTACTCTTACGAAACGTTCGTCCGGGAGGGGGAGTAGTTGGGGTGGGGTTTGCCCAGACGATTCGATGGGGAAAGAAAATAAGGAGCTGCGGGCAAGGGTGATCAATCATCAACCAACAATCCATTTCGTTGGCCAGCCGAGAGACGTCCAGTTCTTACGCGCTACCCGAGAGAAAACTGATAGGGAATACCCCAAGGTCAAAGGACGTTAACTTCCCGATTGCGGATAGGAAAAAGTTGTAATTACTTTTCGATCGGTATTCGAAAACTCGTTTCTTTCTTTATGGCTTTCTTGTCTTCAACCAGCTCTCGTGAACTGGATTCGTTTCCCAAAAGGGTCTGAGGCCTCCAAAGTGTATCAATAACCGTTAGTCTAGTAGGCTTAAAATGTGGACAACTCGAGCCGAAAACTGAGAATACGTTCGAATTAAACAATACATAAAAATCAGTGAACTTAAATATTATTTTGTTGATCCACTGAAAAATCAGTAAGCAATATACTTTTTAAAATTGTTTTTGTTTTTAAATATACTTTTTCACTGATTCACATTTACGAATTTATCAATCAAGTAATTTATTTCTGGTTGTTATCGTACAAAATCTTATCGACCATCAAGAAAATTCAGTTCAACGATTTTCTCGCTGGCGGCGCAGCGGCTCGCATTCTCTGTTCTTACCGACTGCGCTTGCATCCTTCCGAAGAATCAATATATTTTTTGACTTGTCACTTGTTCACTGCGCTAATTCGTAACCTCCGTCGCTACGATAGCTACCGTAAGCCGCAGCAGGGAAAAATGTTCAAAAAATATTCTAGAAAAGTATTTTGCATTTTCTCACTCTAATTTTGCACTTTTCGCAAAAACTCGGGCATTTTTGTAATCAGCGGAAAATTTCCGATCAAATAGACCCTTTTAATACTTAAAAAACGAAAAAAAAATTTGTTTTGTCCTGCCAGGCCACTTTTCCGGAATCTCAAAAATCACGAAATTTCAAAAGGTTGTAAAGTGAGCTCCTTATATGCTATGGACATTCATTTAGAGTGTTTGGAAAAGGTTCTTGCCTAACTTAAATAATGGCGTTGAACTCGTATCGATATCTCTAATAGTTTTCCCGGAAAGTTCACTTGAAAAATCGCAAAAAAAGAGGCAAAGGGAAAAATTTGCAGTATGGAAAAATTTGCAAAAATCGGTGATCCAACTTTGAAATTGAGCCAAAAATCGAAAAATCGTCGGATTTTAATGATTAAAAAAGTATTTTTACGAGAAAGTCATACCGAAAAGATTGAGCGCAAAGTGGAGTACCAAATCCCAAAGGAAAAAAAGTTATCCATGATTTAGTGAAAAAACTTTGTTGACCCAAAAATAAAAAAAAAAATTCGAGGGAAAAATGTGGAAAAAATATTCTAGAAAGGTTTTTCCCATTTTCCCACTCTAATTTTGCACTTTCGGCAAAATCTCGGGCGGTTTCGTAATCAGCAGACAATTTAGGATTAAATAGGCCCTTTTAAGAGTTTAAAAAAAGAAAAAAATAATTTTTTGTCTTCCCCCGGCAACTTTTCCGGAATCTCAAAAATCACGAAATTTCAAAAGGTCATAGAATGAGCTCCTTATATGCTATGGAGATTCATTGGGTGTGTTTGGAGAAGGTTTTTGCCTAACTTGAATAATAGTTTTCCCGAAAAGTATATACTACTTATATGTATGTGAGTATCTATTGACACACGTGTCTTTTCTCCATGCTGCGCTTGTAACGAATCCACACGTACAGAAACACACACAAGCCCACGCTCAACTCTCGGCAATTGTCCTGCCACGATTCTTCGCCCGAAAAGTCGAGACTTCGAGGTAGAATTCGCGCGCGGGACGCGCCATCCGTCGGTAGTTACTCGCAGCGCAAAACTCCAAAATTGTAATTACCGACGTAACAAGGTGTCGCGTCGAAAGTTTCCAGCGTGTTCGTCATTCCCTTCAAAGAAGAATTTCCAGAAAATTCGGCTTTTTTGTTTTCTTTTTAAATGTTTTAACAGCAGAATATCAATTGTCCTCTAGACGAATCTCTTCTATACCCAAAGGCAGCTTATGAAATGACCATGGTCAATCATAATTACCAGTCAAATTGCTGAATACGGATTCATGGATATTCTCATAACGCGTGTCAGGGATCATGCAAATGTCATGGCGTGTGTATCATCATATTTGTATCAGTGCAAACGGAGCGTTTGATCATCTTTTTTTGGGATCATTGGAGTCCCATTTGTCTTCGTTACGACTCCAAGTATCAGCAAGTGCCTTGTGGGAGATTGTAGCACTAATTCGACGAGATTCCTAATCGTATGGAGAATACGGACGAGCTGCTTGGGGTACCTTGGGGTCAGACGAGGATCCCCTGGTGGGCACGTGACCGCCACGCGTAGGCAGTTAACACATCCCCTTCTCTGACCGCTTCTCAGCATTAGTAATCGTAAACCTTAAGGGGGAAAATACCATAAAACTGCAAAAACTCTTACCTTCAATTGTTATTTATTTTGAAAAGATGAGCTTGCCAAAGTGGATTGAAAAGTTGAAATGGCAAAAATAATGATCGATTAAAATAACAAAAAATTGGAAAGTTGAAACAGCAAAAGAAAATCGATGGGTTTATGTCACAAAATAAAAAACTTGGAAAGTTGAAATTGCGAAAAAATTGAAAATATTGAAATTGCCGAAAAATTGGAAATATTGAAATTGAAAAAAAAAAAAAACGACAACTCTTCTCTTCTGCAGATCAGTTGATCAAATTCCAGGCGGGAATAATATTTTCCACAGACATTCGTGGCAATTCGCGCGATCACAGCAGGATAAAGGAGTCTGCCCTGACAAATTGAATGTGTGATGAGTTCAGAGGATTTTTGGAATAAGGGGGCGTGGTTCCATTACGTTGACGACGAGTACGCAGATATAAATGTACCTGGGGGTCTTTTCGTTTCCTACCGCATAACTCCGCTCAAACTCACCGTGTGAAATTTTACTCGCGGTAGATGAGTACGAGAGATTTCGGATTTCACAGACGCTTGAGCAATTCCTTGACTTATCACGGACTCCATGCATACAAAGTGAGAGTATCCCTCTTCTCCATTCTTTCCACTTGTACTACGTTTCGCCTTCTTTTTTTTCTCGTCCCGCCCCGGGCAAACGTTTGAGGAAAACTGCCAGCGACATTAAACTCAATTTCGTGCTTAATAAGTTGATACAGAGGCCTCGACAAGCCTGCGTGAGCTCAAGGCAGACGGGCCAATTTTCAATATTTTTTTACGATGGAAGTATTTGGATTACGAGATTCAGATTTTACTGAAACTTCATACGTACTATTGCCGAGCTCGCTTTTTTTTGTTCGCTCCGATATATTCATTAACGATCAAGCTATTATTATTTAAACATAGATCTTATAATAAATAATAAAAAATAGACAAATGTAACTATTTTTTAATTGAAATATTCAGGTACGACGGAAGTTCCGTAAGATGCACAAAAATGTCTGAAAGAATATATTAGGAACGTATGGCTTCCGGTATAATTGTAATATTTTGGAAAAGTCTAATATTACGGAAATAATAAGGTGAAGAATAGATGTTGACTGTTCAAACCGAAAACCAATCCATACTTGTTATTTTTTTCTTCCAATTCTCGAACTAACCTAATCCTTCACTTTTTCCAGAAAAAAAACATCCCTAGCAACCCCAATGACTGTTCCGTCCTAGTCATATTTCCCCAATCGACCAAGACCAAACAAAAGAGTGATAACAGCCAAAGGAAACCTCGAATCTCGTAAATGTGGCAGATTCCTGATTTGGTTTGCAGCTCACAAGTGATATCGGTAAGTATCGAGGTTGGCTTTATATCCGGCGTGGTAAATTGTGCTTGAAGCAGCGTCGTAAGGAGTCTCGGTACATCCGAAATGGGGGTTGGATGTTACCCCATCCGCATGTCCTGAACCACCTTATCTCTGTGCACACGGTGGCTGCGCGTGGCGTTGCTTATGCGTTACGTGAATACTTTACCTAAGCGCCAGCGAGATGATAGGACTCCTAGTAGACCCCAAGGGAACCAGAAAAACCAATGGAGGACAAAGACGGAGATAGAGAGGGGTACGAAGCGAAAGAGTTGGAACATTATGGCAAACCGTTACCATGTAGTCACTGGAGGTTCAACAGACAAAGCAGACATTCCTCCACCTCTCGGTCTCCTCGTGTTCCAAATTAATGCACCTTGATATCGTACAGAGTTCTCGTGGTACCAAAATCGTGAACCATCCTGAAAACGTGACCTGCCTAGACGAGAACTCACCCACCCAATGAAGCTCGATGTGCACATGTGGCGAAATCTAGGGTTTGAGGAAAGTTGGATGGAAAAATGAACATACGTTGAATTGGATTGGGTCCTATCAGAACGAAACATGCAAATTCGTAAGGATCGTTGTTGTAGCCGAAAAATCGCGGTACCGCATACAAGTCCCAGTCTTTAGTATGAAAAAAAAATGGACGACCGCTAGCATTCAGCCAGCCTCAAGCTCAAGTAGTCGCCATCGGCAAGTCCGCTTATAGGCTCCAGCGTAGCCAATTTTATATTTTAGGACTTGTCGTCGCCAGCATAGCCAATCAACTTTCAGCCTTTAAACCTGGCCATTGCCACTCCCAATCCTCAGTTTTGAATATGATTGAAACAGGCCTATCACTTGTCTCGACATGCGCAGCCTTCAATGGTTCCACATACCGTTCCTAGGCATTCCTAGTGGGTTTAAGCAAAAAGTTTTATGTTTCGGTGATGGATCACTAACCATTGAAGTACTCTGAAGTTATTCATAACAATTCGATGTACCGTTAAGAATCCAGCATAGCCAAACCATCTCACGAAAGTTCGGATTCCTACCCAATTTCTCCAGGAAACGTAGTCATGACTGAAAAAGGTAAAACTTGAAGGATACCTTGTACTCGTGGTTCTTTTTTTACTGAAGCTACGATGGGCGACTCGCCGTCAAACTTTCACGATTATTTTTCAACCGAGAATCGTCTTTTATTCGTCGCAGACGCCATGCGTTCGTTCCAGGGAGATTTTACTCGAATCAAGAGTCGCGACGAATACGTATGCGGAACGGGAGGAAAACGGGAGCGACCTGAGGAGGGGTTGGGTGTTTAAAGGCAGGGGGGGGGGGGCTCGAGCGAGGAATTCGCCGGCTTGCGGCAAGTTATTAGAATGGTCCGGAAAAGATGGCGCGGAGTCGCTCCGTATTTTTATACTGTACGGCCACTGCTTTGCATAATCCCGCACTTAGCTCGCCCGTCGCGAGATGCCGTCTCTCCCTATGCAGATCTTTCTGCTCCTCGACGAAAGTATACTCCCCAACCCCGATCTCCCACCCCCCAGTCTTTCCCTTCTCCTCAACCACCCCTCTCAGTATAGTACTCCTCTACGCGTCTCTCTTCTCCTGTCTTCATCGCCCATCTCCTCCTTGGGCTGGCCAGAACCTTCTCTGAAAGGAAGCTTTTCCACCCGCCAAGAAAGGATAACATGGAGGATGGATGATTAAGGCGAAGTTACCGTTCTGAAGCATAAAAAGTCCACCAACTTCGGCAATTTTTTTTCGTCACATAAAGTTATCACTTTTGGAAATGGTTTTCAACGTATCTCATTCGTTGATGAATGGAAAGTAAAGAGCAATTTCTTTAGTTTGAAAAAAATAAAAACGGTGGTTGTGTCTCGTTAAATAAAGCATCTGGTCAGTCATGTGACTGGATGCACATTTCAGTACACAGTTTCCATATCAAAGAGAGAAACGTATCTAATTATTAATAATTTGTTTGAACTCAGTCAATAAAAAAACTAATACTTCTCAGAAGAAGCAAGTAAGCGATCGATTAGCAGCGTATATCCGTGTCACAAAACTCTCGCCTTCTATGGGACTCGACAACAAGTAGGAATTTACCAGTTATCCTTTCTGGAGCTGACATGGAAGCGATCAGGTCACTCCCTTTCACACCCTCTTTCTTCATTCGTAGTTGTTTGCGTCTAGCTTTCCAGGCGTTTCTGGAAAAACGAATCTTCTTTCCTCGCTCATCTGTTTCGTATGCGAGCAAGCAGGAAAAAGCGCAAGCCAAGAGAAAGAGTGTCGCGTCATCAATCTTAACGTGAATCGACCGGGGACCATCCAGACACACTCCCGGCGTTTCTCGCAGATGTGACTTTGATTCTCTCTTCCGGTATTCCCCAGAGACATAGACGCGGCTGGATTGAGTCCGTCTCGCTGCGGATTGACTCTCTCTCTCTCCCTCTCCCTCTCTCTCTCTCTCTCGTGCTCTCACTCAATAGCAATTTGTCCGATTTCTGGTGTCAAGCTTTTGACATATTCAACTTGGATCGAAGATCTCCAACACCTGCGATCTTAGATATCAACTCCATCATTTATCCTTAACAAGCTAGGTCCGTTTTGAGACGTGTTACTAGCACACTCAGGTTCAGAAAAACTCGAACCAGCGATATCCAAACGAACCCAAAAAGGCGTCAGTTTTAGATAAACTCTACCCAACAATACCCAAACAAACCCAAACAGGTTTATTTTTACAAAATCTGCAGCCAACCATACAAATAAAAAAACCCCAACTAAGTTCATTTTAGTAAAAACTCCAGTTGGCGATGCCAGCCTCACCATTTCCATGTCTACATTCATAAAAGGTTTCTCACCCCATTATTTCGTCCGAGGTAAATCCCAACCCATGAGAGACTCAGAGTTATCGATCGAATATAGTGTACTGGGACGGTTGCCATAAGCAATCCAAAGCCAGGAGTGGCCATTGATCGCGTCACTGCCACGGAACATATTTGAATTAACGCTTGAAACATACGGTCCGCGGTATCAGGTTTCACTGTATCGATGATGATCGGTTCTGCAGGTTCTTTAGGTCGTGCACCCTAACTAGCTGAGCTGAAACATGCGTACAACTCCCCCCCTCCTCCCTGATCCAGTTTCTATCCTTTTATCAGCCTCTTTGACGATCCCTCGAAACTGATGGAGTCTTTTTTCTAATGATTGACGATCCCCAGAATTCGATGGTGTTTTTTTCCAATGATTGCACCGACCAACCCCGAGTAAAAAATTAAAGCGTCCCCTGGTTCGATGGAAGTTGGATAGTCGAGGATGGCGCGTGGCCCAACGTCCCGGAATCTCCGTAATTACCGCAATAACTGGATGCTCCGGAGTGCGTATCCATATTTAAGTCCGTTGTGGAAGGATGAAGAACCTCGCCGTTAAGATCACCGTAGCATAACTTGGCTCGGTAGTTGGGTGGCCTACAACCAGAGGTCGATATAGGTATGCATGAGGTATGCATACCTCATGCATATTCCCTCCCGTTTAGCGAAGACCGTCAGCTGAGACGAAACGTGTTGGACGAAGATGGCGATGTGGAAGAGTCCAGAGAAAGAGATGCGCAGTTGGAGCGTTGAAGGGGTCGGTGAAGTGCGGAGAGTTGGGGGGGTGCCCACGCAGGCATACGGGGTTGCTTTACGAGCGGACAACTAAGGTATGCTCTTTGTATACGCTCTCCCTTGTTTCATCTCTCCACCCACACGACCCTGGGCTTACCTAGGAGATAAAGAGGAAGGAAGAAAGCCTCGTTGTAGGATTTCTGTGGATTCTACCCTCACCGACATCAACCCCTGCAACAGGATCACCTCTGTAACGCTTCTGTAACGGCCCACGGATTTTACGTTACCAGGATCTTCCGAATGCATCCACCGTGACCACACAACGTTCTCATTTCCCCCCTCCCCCCGCCCTTGGGGTGGAATCCTACCTCGGATAAGCACCGAACCTGTCCCCGGAAGGACGCAAGACCGCTCCTGTTTTCTCTGCGGTAACTCTTCTGGCAAGTGCCCTCGCGGTGTATAAGTTTGGATTTACTTGCTGAGTTGGGGGAAAAGAACACCCAGGGTTGGGGAGTTTAAAAAGGGATACAGTGGCATCATATTGTTATTAGAGTAAAGTCAAGTAAGAAGGGTTAAGATATAAAGCAAGTGACGTTAATAGGTATGGTCAAACAAAAATATAAGCTGCGATGTTCATGTTCAGAGATTGTTGCAGAAAAGGAACCTTTTTACGTGAAGCTCAGATATTTAATTTGGTTTTCTCGACCTCAAGATGAATAACGTTTTAAACTGCCAGTCGACATTGACGAAAAAATCAAATCAACCGGTTCTTCCGAAAGGTGACAGCCTGAAAAGTGGTAAAAGGTCATCGAACGAAATAGAAGTGCCTTCAGTGTATAAAAGCTGTCATGTATTCGAAAAAAAACCCTAAATCTGTATATAAAAAAATTCAATTTCAATGTCGAGTTTCCTTTAACATAAAAAAAAACCAAGCATGGTGCAGCCGCGTAGAAGGTTTCGTTATACTCAGTTGTAAGTTTGTCTCAGTCTCAGTCAAAACTCAGCCATGAAAATAGATTCGGACATCATCAAATGTGGCAGGAGATACAGTTAGTTTATAGATTGGCGTTTTCACTAAATTCAGATTCAGGATTGCCCATAGATTCGCCAGCTGACTACTCAATCTTGAAGAAGCCGTCCGGTTGTATCAAGTGCGGCGGGGGTCAAAGCGGTGGAGGGGCAAAAGGATAGCAGTGAACGTGGATCTATTTTGAGTAGGAGGGGAAGTGGGAAACATGGAGGATACGTGTATGCATATACGTAGGACATATGGTGGTTGGCACGGTGCTTGGCCCCTATGGGAAGTACCCGTACCCGTGGAGGATCTTAGCGGTGGAACTCATGGGGTTCTCCGTCAGTTATATAGCCTGTAGCTGAACTAGCATGGCCCCCCGAGAGTCCTCATGAGTTTTCAATGAGATTAGCGGCCCATCTGTGCCAAAACTCGACCCCATCGTCATCATCGACCATGGACAAAGCTAGTCAACCTGCTCACTGCCTATGGACACTCCATGAGGTCTATGTGTTTCTTTCTTTGCGCCCTCCGTCTCCGTCTCTCTCTTTCTCTCTCTTCCCTCTCTCTCTTCCTCGTTCACCCCTGCCACTTACTACTGCGCGTATGGTGCATGTACGTTGCACTTGCTGATACAGCGCTCCGCGGTGACTCGTTTCTGATCAACGTCTACTACCGTTCCACTTCCATTTTCTGTCTGTCCAATGACAATGTGCGCACACTGCGGTATCACGGATCAGCTTTTTGTAAACCCCCCGCATCATATGGTCGCATTTAAAGCCGCCATTGGCCACCAGATCCGCCGATGATTCGGGCCCTTCCACGGCTAGTGAGGTGGAAAGATCGTGGGGTGTTCGAAGGTGACTTAGAATCGTTTAGCACCTGTGGGAATTCTTGGCCCTTCGATGTCCAATTCAGAAAAGGGTTGTTGCTTTGCCAATGATGGTGAATCCTGGAATAATCAACGTCCGTTTTAGTTGAGGTATTTATTAGCTGTTGGAGATATTGAAGGATAAAATCAGTCATCGTTACCTAATAGCCAATATCTGTCAGACCAGTGCCAGTCTTTTGCATATTAGAGACATTGGAAGAGAAACTTTCTCATCCTTACCGGATAGAAAACTGCCTTCAGATGAATGACGGTCTTTTCCAGATCTATTGGAGAAATATACAGGAGAAACTTCCTGATTGTTGCCTTACAAATAATCAACAGCCTTCAGGTCCATTGGTACAAGACCTATTGACAGTCATAGAATCCAAGATATTCTTGATAAAAGACCACGGTAAAGAGAAATGAATAATTTTGAAAATAATGGACCCCTGCCATACATCGTATCGATCTTCCAAGCCGAGTGCACTTGCCATGCTGCCCCCCTTGCGGGGTATAGATGAGTTTCGGACCATGATGCCCCATATGGTGGCTGCCTTACGCATATGCTGCGACAACGTCGCTAACGACCTGCCGTAGGCTTACGAAATGCTAAATTGCGGTTCAAGGCACCCCCCGCCCATCGTCACACAGGCCATCGAACAAAAGTAAATAACCGTGGCGTCGACGTTGCCACGAGTAAATAGGTAATCACAAATCGATGAATGCACCATCATCAATTGGCATCACGACCTCCAACTTCATTGGCTATTTACTTGACGAACGAAGCACTGAAAGTAATAAACAAATGAAATAAAACGATATACAGACAATTATCGTGACATGAGTACCACCAGGTATCAATTGATAACCCAACTACCTGAAAATTTATGTCAGTTATAAGCAACGTAATATTTATACTTCGCTTTGGGCCTGCTTAAATTATAACTGCTGTGAAGTTTTACAATTTGTCAATGCCACTGACGATGGAACTTCATTTGTTTGGGTTTGCCCAGTTCTGTCAATAGTCATGATTCGGGATGCGAAATTTTTTGCCTCGTAAGTAGATCAGCGAAAAAGTTTGAAGGGGTGGATCGAAAAGCAACGTCGCGGAAGGTCCTTAAATACTTTGGCCAAGTTGAATGGAGACTGGATACAGGCAGTGTGGAATGGCGGGCACCCCTCGCTTTTTTTGTCGAACCTGCGAGGCTAAACGAGTTACGTATTATATGTGGGGTACGTACATGCTGTATCAGAGATTGAATCCACCCCTCCTCTTCATCACCCCCCCCCCTCTCTTGCGTCCCCTTCTCGCCACCAGGTTGTATTTCTGGCTGGGCCATCTGGCGAGCTATTATACCAGTATTTTAATTTAATTAACTCTATCGGCGGTACAGACCGGGGCGCCAATCCGATCGATATTATCGGCGTTTCGTCGGGATTAAGCTTGTACGTACGGAAGGGATTCATCGTACCACACGGCATTCGAATCTGCCGTTTAATTAGGATTTCGAGCGATCACCCGAGAGAAACAGATTTTGTTGGGAACGAATATTTGTACGTGGTGTGGCGGAAGAAGTGGGAGCACCTATGGGTGTTCTCGTTGATGGAATGCAAGAGGGCACAGAGAAACTGGAAAAAACCTGTTGACCCTTGCCAATTTACTCTGCGGTATCACCGCAATTTTTTATTCCCACATGACCGGAATAATTTTAATCAAAAGTTCCAATCAAACGACAACACTCGGAATGTTCTCGAACTTTTTAAATCTAATCGAAAACCTTTTTCACATCGGTATGATTTGAGTGTTGATATTGTGGCGGGGAGGCTTAAAAATGAGGAAAAAAAGGTGGATAGAACTTCGATTCTATTTGGAAGGACCTATCGAACGAGCCCCAACTCGATGGGGTGGGGAAAAAAAGTAGTTTTTGTTTCTGATCTAGGGGAAAGGACCATGAAATATTCTCTGGCGATTTCGCTACTAATTAAAATCCTCACCAGACCAAGTATCTTGAATTAGACTGAACATTAAATGAAACAAGGTTATAACAACAGGATCGTCGGATATGGGGAAATTAGGAAAGTTCCTAGAACCTGATTTAGCTGTAAAACTTCAAAATTAGGTATTTCCTGCTGATTTCAGTTACGCTGGTTTTCCATTCTGCTACTTAGCTAGAGTGATTTCAAGCGATCACCCATCCAACTATTGGCCCACTCAGATTTTCGAATTGCACGACTGTTTTTCTCTCCCGATTACCTCACGATCAAGCATATGTTGAAAAGCTGTTGTAGCATATTTCACTTTCTGGTGAATCGTTCTTCCTAGTGAAACAGACCTGCCGTGAATCTTCCTCTGTATGTGTATACACTTACAAAACATTTGCGGCGGTGCGAACATAGCTCTTTGTCATAGCCGAATGATTCTGGGACGACGAGATCCAGGCGGGGTTCGTGCATCGTGGGGTAACAAGGGATGAACGAGACAGTGTGAAAGATGAGGAAGAGAGAGGGAGAGAGAGGGAGATGGAATGGGAGGATGCAAGTATATACCGGGTGGTCCAGCGACGATGATGACGTCCAATATCATGGAAACTTTGACTGCCACGAAGAAATCAGTCCAATAGAAGTGCCATTGCGCAGAAGCAGCCGTTAATCGGTGAAAACGATTTTTTCGAGCCTAAATTTGTTCAGAAGGTCAACTTGTTTTTTTAGGGAATAATAACTTTTTGTATATTCCTGATAGCATTCGTTCACAAAATTATGATAACCCAAGGTCATTCAAGGTCATTTCAAAGAAATCGTCCCAAGTGACCTTGAACGACTTTATCCGTATATTGAACCCAATGGAGCGTTCCCTCAAATGAAATAAGATGATGGTATCATGTCATATCCCGGTATCAGACGAGAAGAAAACTGTTGGGCAATCTTCTGATCACACCTACGATATCAACAAAAGCAAGGTGTCAACATAGGACCACCCGGTATATCCAAATGTCGTCATACGCGAAGAGATTGGTAAAGTCGTAGTATTGGATATCGGCCTAGGCGCGACAGCCAGTGCTTCGTCGCATTGTCGTATCGGGTCATTGTGCGAGCCCGCGCTACCCTCATATCCACATACTGTGCTCCGGTGCACTTCCCCATTTTCTCCTGTGCATCTGTCCTCAATCAGCGAGCCACGAAAATGGGATATATACGCTTACCGCATCGACGAAGAATTATTGACCTGGCCCCTTGAAGCCCCGGCCCACATATTGGTCGGGGTTAGAGCTTCGAGGCTCATCATCAAAGCCCCGATTGTTCGTGGACTATGAATCCCTAGAATCCAAGCTTCAATCTGAAAAAGACAAAGTTTCGCGACACGGATCACCTGACCTTAAATAATGGCTAATTCATTGCGATATTGAGATTAGAATTACTTGAGGAATAAAAATGCACTTTCGAATATGCAATAATGATAATAACTATAACAATGACAATAATAACAATCACAGCGATAAGAATAACATCAACAACGAAATTCATAATTAAATATAAAAACGATAGAACAACAAACATGACAGTAACAAAAATGTAAAAGATAACCATCAAAGCGACAATAACAAGTAGAACAATGGACATTAAAAATGATAGCGGTAGTAATATTATTATTGTTTCCGTTGTTGAAATCATTTTTGTCGTTATTGTCACCGTCAGAAATAGCAACAACAACAGCATAAGACCAACAATGATAATAATGGTAAATACAATAACAAAAAAGACAATAATAACAACAGGAATAAAAATAACAACAACAATGACAATGGCAACAACAACGATGACAACAGCATTAATAATATTAACAATAAAACATAAACTCCAACAGAAACTTGATTTTTTTCAGCTGTTTTTAGATTAAAGGACTCTTGAAAGTAGAACGATTTTGACAAACCCTTATCCAAGGGTCGAAAGGCTTCCATAGATGGTTCAAGGTATATAGATGACAATGACGAGAGAAAGGGAAAGGGAAACCTGAACCTACTCACTGCTAGTTCGAGATGGACAATAACATTGCCACCAAGATTTTCATTGGGGTGTACTAGGCACAGTCAAACTAAGACCACGGCAGACAAGGACATAGGGCATCAAGGGTAGAACGAATGAGCAGGAGGGGCAAACGAAAGAATGGGCGCACTTAACTCGGGGCTGCTTAAACAGTTGTTTGATCGGCATTATGCATTAGCATGTGGCTGGTGCCACCGCTTATTAGTGGCACGTTTGGGGGATGCAGGCCTGTGCTTAACGCGCAGGGCTGTTACGTATAGTGCTTCCACGCCATCCCTTATGCCCTTGTTGTCACTCTGTGTACTCTCAATTCCCCTCTGCCTCACATCACCTCAGCACAAAAAACTCAAATCTTTGCGTCATCAAAAACCAATGAAATTTCGGTTTTTCTTTTGTCCGATGAAAAGATAGAAGAGGCGAACGAAGCTGATTTTAGGAATCCGGTAATGAGGAGAGGTTACCGTTCGTAACGATCAAAAATTCGTTTCTCACGACTTCACGTCATTTGCATCGTTGGAGTTCTGCAACGCATTGGTTAAAGGATATTTATGTTCCTGAAGTGTTTCAAGACTTACAGCCCAGATGTAGATCTTAGGATTCCTTCTTGTATATCTTAGGATGTTCCTGAAGTGTTTCAAAACTTACAGCCCAGATGTAGATCTTAAGATTCCTTCTTACGTTGATCAGCATTAAAACTACCACCCAGGAATCCATCTTGTGTTCATCAGCATCAGAACTACCTCCCGGAAAGACTCGTTCTCCATGATTCAATCCCTCCACGTCCGTGAAGTTATCCAAGGTGTCCTCGAATGTTGGCGGTTAAAAAAATTCATTTTGAACATTGTTGGGATAGGTACCTCGATCCGTGAGAGCCCCGTTGAGCTCCAGGTATAATATTCCGGATATGAAATCGCTTTTAAATCGGCTTAGCGTTAACTAGTGGCACTTTAAGCTGCCCGGTGAAATGATTATCAGGAGTACCCACTCCGACGTCGGTTTTGCTCTGGTATTCGCTATATACATACGTGTGAGTATGGGATGAAAGCCAACGGTGGAGAACAACGAAGAGATAGAGATAGGGAGGGAGAGAAAGCTCTGTTACTCGTGGTTTCGCGCTAGCTGTTATCACCCGTTGATTAATTGTTATGCAATATGACGTCACGCCGTCCCGGATTAGAATCCGGCAGGGAGGATCCACCCGGTTGATTCGGGGCTCTTCATCGTCGTATGCGCTTTCGTACGACGAGATCGGGGTCAGCCGGCTGCCGCGAACTATCATGATACATATATGGATCACCGTAGGTACGTAGGGTGTCACCCACGCGAAGTTTCCGCCTAATCCACGAATTTCCCATGAACATAGGAGCCTGATGAATATTGATACCGGTAGGTAACACACCGGTCTATCCTCATCTCACCGCCATCATCCGTTCCCATGATCTGCTCTGCAAATTAAAGTTCTCGTAGTCTGGTACCCCAACCGTCCGCCATAGTGACAAATCCAAGATGTCCTTGTTGAATGATGCGCACCAGCCGATGAAGAGTTCAACCACGTCTTCAACTGCAACTCGAGAATCGTTGAACGGTTGTTCCAGGTAGAGAATCGTCATCGGGATTTAGAAAACCTGATGGACGATGTTGATGATGGAGAATCTTCCAGGGTTCCATCGAGTTATTGGACGAGGGGGAAGCAATTTGCATCATTGAAGACGGAACATTTGGCCAATGGAACGATAGAAACTTATCCACATACATCGCCAAAGCTGAATGCGTTCAACACAGTTCTCCAAGATGGCGGTCAACACTTTCCAACGCTAGAAACTTCCATACAACTTCTAGTCAAAACCCACCAGTCACAACTTCGTCACTCGTCGTCATCAGTTGTCAAGTGCCATAATCCAATCTCCGGTTCATCCTCTTGCCTAAAGAATCTTTCCCAACGTGAAATACGCGCATCAAGAGACCCCAACGTGTATATGTTACTCACAGTTATATCTTGTTGATGAAGAGTAGTAATAAAGGGTGAAGGACTGCTGGGTTATTCGCAAAATAAAAAATATGAAAAAAAAGTATTATCCAGATAGCACGAAGTCAAAGTCAAGAGTAGCTACACCGATACATAAATCAACGGCCAGTTATTAGGATTCCTTGAAATATAAAGGAACAGAAATAAATCCTGTCCGCGTTTAAGGGATCTCCATTGTGTTTTAAGCGAGCAAAAGCGATGGGACGTTCCAGCCCTTCTTCTCGGTCGGCCATTACGTCTCCTCGTCGACGAGAGATACGAAGGAGGAACGTTGGGTGAACCTTCGAGACCCTGGAAACCTACTCGACTCCGGAGCATCACCAGCAACCCCTTTATCGTGCTGAAACTCTGGGGATGGGTTTGGACTTGAGGAGGGAGGAGGAGGGGTGGGGGTAGAGTAATGCTCGGAAATCAAGGGTTAATTCCTCGACGCCGTAAAGCATTTTATCTGTTCCGTGGTTGCGAGTTGAGCTCTCTCTCTCTCTCTCTCTCGCCTCTTGTCCTCTTCCCTTTCTATTGTATAAGCGGATCGTTCTTCTTCGCCGTCCGCTCGTTTTGACTATAATGCGAAAGGGGCTGAAGTGGGAAATATTAAATATGGCGTATACTCTGTACTGCTCATTGAAGCGAATAAACGATTACAGTAAAACCGGCTCGTGGATATTGTAAGGCTGAAAAACAAGTTAAAAAATAATTTACCAAAAAAGAAAACGAAATTTGAAGAAAAGAAAAAAGAAATCGTACGAAAGTTGGTAGGATACGATCAACATTGTTAACTTGAACAACAAATGCTATAATAAAAATATAATTAATTATAGGTTCATTTATATAACTTTGTAAATTGAAATATTCATTATTAATATTATATATAATATTAAAATATAATGAATTGTATTTTAGGTATACAACCCCTTTGCGCTCGAGAGGTTTACCACGTTTTTAACACAAGGTGAGTAAGAGTGACCTCTCGAGTGCAAAGGGTTAATATTATTAATTTTTGAATTAAGAGATAATAAATAAATTATATTAATTTTATAATCACTTAATAGTCATTTACATTATAGTTTATTATTTAACCGTTATAGTATTTAATTTTTCTCTGCAGTTATAAACGTTTAATAGCGTTTATGAATTACGAAATACATTTTTTCAAATCCAAAAATTCCAAGGGATGAAAAATCATGACGGTGGACATTCCTTCCTCTTACTTATGTATTATCATATAAAATACATAATATACATAATCAACGCACATATCGAAAGATAAACCACCGAATAATCTTATTTTTACGAGCGAACCGAAATTGTACCTTATAACAGTTTTTTTTTCTATCCCTCAACCTATCGTAATTTCAATTTTCGCTTTCGCCCTTACCCTTATAAATTCGGCGTCCAGTCGATAAGCGATTCCACGCGTGTACACCAATCGCTGGGTCAGCGAGGCCGCTTCGATAAATCGGCGAACGTAGTCGTGTAAAAATTGAAAAAAAAGCAATAAATAAATACATAAATCGTGTCTTTCCGAGTCCGGGTATTTTGAGCTATCGTCACCCAGATGTCACTTCCGGTCAGCATTAAGTTAAAAAATATATATTGAAAATAAAAAATAAGCAAAACGTAAAAAAAAGCGATAAACAGATTTAAAAAATGGGTCAAACGAAATGACGTGCTGGACAGGCCGCTCTTCAACACCTTACCCTTCCAACTTGTGCCAGCACTAAAGATCTTATCGCGAAAATTGGATTCGATTTACCAGGGTGACCGCTCAAACGTATAAGCAGCTCATAAAACATATATATAAATATACAGACACGCTCAAAAGTGTTAGTCACCCCGTAAGTTTTCAATCCGGACATAAAATCGAATATCTCAGCGATAAAAAATCGCACACGAATTTGCCAAACGGCCTTTCAAAGTGGACAAAGTCAGCTTCATTTTCCTTTTTTATATTAATTTGTACGATATTTTTTGTAGCCGGTACGTAGGTGATTTTGAAAATGCCGGATATTCGCGATTTTTACAATTTGAAAAATCGCACGCTGCTCTTTGAAAAATATTACCTCATTATTTATTGATAAGTGATTGGTAAAGGACCCTAGTGACTTTGGTTACGTTTTTAAAAAATCATCGCTATCTCTTAATTAATAGTATTTGAAAAAATTATTATTTATAGTAATGGATTAATCGTTTTTCTCAAAAACCCTCATGTCTCAGTAAAATAAAATTACAATAGTAAAAAAAAAACAGAAATGAAAACAACGATGCCCTCTTGAAGGAAACTCTCAATATTATCCAAAACGTGGGATATTTCACACTGCATAAATCGTGGAAAGTCTGGCACTTTCAAAATGCTGTAAGGGGTAAAAAAAATCTCAAAAAGAAAAACGAAAACCGAAAATAAAGGTAGTTTTGTCCTCTTCAAAACTCCGTTTGGTAAAATGAACTGTGATTCCCATTCGTCAAAATGTTCGATCTTTTGTCCGGCTGGAAAACTTACAGGATGCCTGATACTTTTGAACAACACTATATGCGTATATATAAATATATGTCTGCGTATTTTTTTTTTCGCAGAGCCTTCCTCCATACGTAAGCTCCCTTGCACTCGTTGAGAGCCCACAGGATTAGTTTTATGGGTAGATAAGGATCGGGATGCTGCTGAAACCGAGCGCGATTTCGGAGTCGAAGTTGTCCTCTTTTTGGTAGACTCTGTCACCCTCTAACTCCTTCTCAGCCCCCAACATGAATTGACAGTGTTGAAAAAAAGAAATAACCATAATTGAGACGATCGGTTGCCTCCCTGATCCATTCATTGAAATAAGTCTTTAGATAAAATGATAAGGGATTAGGCTACCGGAATTATTTAAAAATGAACGACACTTGCGGCAACTCGGAACGAATGGAAGGGGGGGGGGTGACAGTATTAGCAGTTTGAAAATAAAATTGTAATTACAATAGAACAATACAGTAGAAGCTTAGAGAAATTGATTTTCCTCAATACTAATATTTTTGTATTCAAAGATTGATAAACATAGATTGTTTTAAAAATAAATTAAACTTGACTGATTTATGCTACTTAGCTTGAAGAGCCGTATTTTTAAAAAACCTCGGGATTTCCTTAAAAATCTTACAAATTTATGAAAACTGTCTCTTCAATGTATGTAAAAATTGTTTACAAAATCCCTTCAACGTCTGTAAACTTCTTAAAATTTTTTTTTTTGTAATCTTCACAATTTTGTAAAAAATTGGTGTGAGATCTTAAAAAAATCTTTGCCATTTTCCTTTGAAAGGAAAAATCCTTTCCTTTAAAGGAAAAATCTTTAAAATCTATAAAGTATATAACAAAATCTTGCAAACTCCTAAAAAAGCCTTAAAAATCGTAAAAATTTGTTTCGAATCTCTTTAAAAAAATGTAAAAAGGAACTTTGGGGAAAAGATTATTTCCATCGGGAAAAAAATGATAAAAGGTCCCTTTCGTCCTAGGCGGAAGTCCATTATCGTCCACGTCTGTGTGTACGACGAATCGATGCACTCCACCTTCCCATTCCATGCTCCTCACTGGTGGCCAATGGAAAAATGTTTCATCGTCTTTTACGTGTTTCTCATACTTTTTTTTTTTCTGGGAACGTCAAACCGTGTGCGTTCCTGTCGCGAGACTCGTGAATCCACCCGTGATAGAAATATCGTTTTTTCGAATTCTGCGCCGAGAGCCATTCTACGTTGTGGTGGCAATGGGTCAATTCAGCCCCGTGGAATTGCCTTATTGACGGGTGAAGTGGCCGGCAGCTCGACACCTACCTACGAGGGAAGACCCGAGGGCGACTTCAGGCGCGACTCAGATGGAACGCAAAATCGAGTTAGGACGACAGGAAAGACGTCGCCGGCAGGATAAACGCTCCTCGAGCCAAAGACACTCGACGATATATACATGATGTGCCATTTAAGTTTCGACAACGAAATATCTCGAGATGGACTCACCCGATGAAATAAAGTAAACTTAACAATAAAGAAAATAAATAAATAAAACCGACATTTAAAAAGGCAAACTCAAAATTTAAGAAAATAATGGACCACCGACAATAAATAATTTATTTTCGATAATAATTTATTAATAATTACAAATAATAATTTGATTATCCATTATTTATTTCTTTAATCCCTATTATTACGATTATTATTAAATTATAGAATATTAAATTAATTACACCATTTATTTTTCTGTTATTCAACTACAATTTCAAAGCAATGATAATAATAATAATAGATAATAAATTAAAATTATAAAAACACATGTTGTTATTGTTTGCTTATTATTATTATTAAGTAAATGAAACATGCGAATAATAATAATAATGTACTTTTATTATTATTTGAATAATAATATTTTGTATTGTTATTTACATAATACATTATTTTATTATTTTGCATATAAATATATTCTTTATTATTATTATTATCATGATATTATACTACATTATTTTTATTATTAAATTATTATAATTTTAAAACATTAACAAAGTTGAATGATCGAGTGGCTAGAGTATATCTGAATTTTCCAGATCGCAATTAAATTGGTACGAGTCTGGAGGCCCCTTTGTCGTGGTACTCTATAAAAACGCAATCGAGACAGATCGAAAAAAAGAGCACGTCATAAGATCAAGAGACTCGCACGCTCTGTTGTACGTAGGCTTGTAGCAAAAAAGTGCCGCTAGGCGTTTTCCTCCCAGCGACGCTGAGATAGACGGAAAAAGGGAGGGAAAGACCGGAAGTGACGCTTATTCGAGGAGACAGAAGCCGAGTGACCGAGTCAAGTCGATCATGCAGCTCGGTTACAGACCGTTTGATGCGATAAAAAAAAGGGCAAGGCTCTTGTCAACTCCTGTCTGCTTCAGTCGTGTCCATATCCATAGGCGACCCCGATCCATCTCCGATCTCCTTCTCCACTCACAATCGCAAAAAAGAAAATCATAAAACGAATCGATAATGAACCCGAAAAAAAGAGCGTAAAAGTATAAACAAAAATCCAATATTCTTTCGAATTTCGACGTATCGCCATTTCCTAATTCAAACAACCTTCACTTTCGCTGGATCACAGTAGCCTAGCCCCTTAACTAATTAAATCACCTATCGACGAATCTTCGGGTTCATTAATTGTACCTCCAGTTACTACAATTTTACACAAAAAACAGCCTTCCCTTAGAGTCGAAAAAGAATCTCTCTCATCGAGTTGCACGTTCAGGAGGGCACAGGGAAACTGAGGAAAGCTCGGGATCATGACATCGCAATGGCACGAAATTTGTCAAAGGCAGGTAGAAAGTAATAAGAGATCCGAAGGAGCCCTGATCAATGAGTATACCAAATACAGGGGCACAGGGAAACTGGGGAAAACCCATGCCAGAATAGATGGACCCCCAATATTTTTTTTTTTTCGTTTCGTTTTGTTTCATTTAAAAGAGCCCATCGACCAATGTTCGCATTTAATTCTCGCGTCCCCTCACTATCCCACTGATATAATCCAGGGCTGATCAGATTAAACGTCGCCGGACGGAGATGCCCTTCGCGATCCCGTGAACGACCAACGGTTAGCGGGACAACAAGAACAACCGCAGCACCAGAGGCGGTATCAGCAACAACAACCGCAACGATTCTCGCGGAGGATCCCCTCCGCCCCCCCCCCCTAACCCAACTACGCCACTCCTCGTCGCCGGATGAAAGAGGCTCAAGTGCACAGCGCCGTAAAATAACATTGTCCCGTGTGGATGCTGTCGCGCGATCACGGTGGACCACGATACAACGTTCTCTTTCCCTCCCCCACCCCCCTGCCCATCCACCCAACGACCCACGTTTCGCTCTCTTTCCATCTTTCCCTCGGGAGGCGAAACGAACCACTTGGCATTGGAGAACGGGGGATTGTTCACGTTGCGCGAATTTCGCAGCTGATACATAGACACACACATATATATACATATATTTGAAGGTTAGTTTATAATACCGAGGTTTTCGGTTTCCTAGTGGCGCTCTCTTTTCGGTCGCGAACTCTCGTCCGGCAAGCCGGCAACTTTTTTATTTTCTGCTTTCATCCTACAATCTCTTTGTGTATGTATATACATTTGATTTCATATATATACATATATATATGCATATATATATATATATATATATATATATATTTTTTTTTTCTTTTTTAATGACGTACTGACTACAAAAAATCACGAAAACGAAAATTAAATAAGAAAACGACGGCGATTTTTTTTTCTCCGTAGTTTTTTTCTCTTTCATAAATTAAGGTTTACGATTTTTTTCGCCGAGGATTGTTTTTCCTGTCCAGCGAGATGAATTACAGAGTGCCTAATACTTTTGGCCAGGACTGTACATTGCGAAATAACGCTACACAGTTATACATATATTGCGTTCTTTCACGTACTTAACGTTAAGTATGATCGCCTCGCGTTGTTTGTCCGGAAAAAGATTCACCCTTGATTCACGGTCCGAGAGCTTCGTTTTGGAGCTTCCAATTCGTATATATATATATATATATAACCTCCAAGAACCACCCTGTTACTTTTGGACCGTATTACGTAACGTATATATATGTATACAGGGTGTACAGTGTAGCTCGATGCAACCACAGAGATTATGGCACAATATTAAACGAAAAGGCACTCCGGGATGTATATATATATAAAGAACGGTAAAAAAAGACGATTTCAGTGTCGGACGGATTACCGGACGCTTTCTGCTGCCGCACAACACCGCGCTGTTCCGTGAAATTGATGCGAGGTGTTTCAGTTTCTTCGTTCTTGTTGGCTAGTTTTGCCGCCATTTTTTTTTTTTTGTTCTTTGATTAGTTATTTTTTTGTTTGTTTTTCTGGTTTTAGGTTTTTCTTTATTTTTCAAGGTCATAAGTACACCCGGAGCTTCTCGTTTCTGGATACCCCAATTTGATTAGTTATTTCGCCGGTAACGACGCAATGGAACTATTCGTGATGAAAATTGTTCGAAGAGCTAAGGGGCGGAAACTGGACACGATTATTGAAGAGAGAAACTTAGGTTTTTATGATCACTCGCAATTTAACGTTTCAAATGTATTTTTAATTGCGATTCATTGCGGAAAATTGAAATTATACAGCGATAAATGAATAGAAATTAATAAACAGTCGAATTTGAGTTAATTTTTGTATTCAAACGATTTCTTAATAAACTAATTGATTTAAGTTTGAATAAACATTTTAAAGTAATTACACAATTAGGGGATTTTATAGACCTAACGAACTTTGTTTATTCAAATAAAGTTTTAATAATGGATTAGAAATGTATGGGTTTATTTCGTTAAAGAAATTTTAAATAAGCAACGTTATTTGTGTTTCGAAAAACTAAATGAAATAACAAAAAAATGATTGCATAAAAAAAACCGACGATGACGATGGAATTGACAGTATACATTCCAAGTGTTATTTTTTATTCAGTAAATTTGAAATAAAGGGAATATGGGTAAATTTTACATCAATAAAATAAATAAATATTTTATTTTTGATAATTTTTTCGAGTGTATATTTTTTTTATAAAACACAGGTAAAAAAAACAAAATGACAAATACAAATAGTTTTTTTAAACTATTAAAAATAATTCTTTTTTATTTTCATTATCGAAAATAATTTTTTAAACATGAACAATGATTTGCTTTTACAAAATAAAGGCGAATAAAATTATCGAAAATAAAAAAAAAAATTAAATATCGACGATTAAAGTTTGCCCCACCCTTGCTCGTTCCCTTCCCTACGACGCACTCACCTCTAGTCCATTCGGAGGCCACGAAGTTTTCGGCTAATTACAAGTCAGTACGCGTCCGCCCTTAAATATTGCCGCGACCACCCTTAAAAAAACGTGCCCAACGGGGTAGGTGCGATTTCACCTGAAAATCCACCGCGTATTTCACGGCCCATCGTAATCGTTACCCCACAATAAAAAAAAAAAAAACAACGATTTCGCGAACGTGAAATTTTTTCCTCTTTTTCTCAAAGACATTTTTTTTCGATCCCTTGGTGCCAGAGGTTCCAACTAATTTCATTTTCCTTCGCTGCCGAGGGAAAGCAAAAAACGGCCGGAGAGGTTGAGACGTGTGGGGTTGATAGCCGCGAGAGGAGGGGGGGGGGGGTTGTAAGAAAAGTCGAGATGCCCTCCCACACATCGACGATTTCCCGTTCGTTCGATTGAATAAAAGAGCAGCTCCTATTTTTATCAGACGCGCATATATATTCGTATTCGAATTGTAGCAGCCTGGGAATATTGTAATTTGCATCAAAGGCGGTGAAACCGTCTGAGAAGAGAGCTAACGTTATACCAAATGCGCTTCACCTGAATATATCTGTGGGATGTACCATAGGGTGATTAGTAGAAAAAGAAAGCAATTATCTAAAAAGACATTTTTATAAAATAAATATATATATGTATGTATATATTATTTTAATTTCCTTATTTAAAAATTCCATTAAAATGTAATAAGATAATTAGTTAAACTTTACAAATTAATTCGCGTCTCTTTTAACAATTAAAAAAAAAAATGTGAAAAAAAGATTGTTTTTACAAATATCTATCGAAGCTGGAAAAATCGATAATACTAAAAAAAAATATTTTGCTGAGCTGGAAAAAGACACGTCTCAAAGATTCATCGAAACAAAAATTCCTAATTGCCCGAAAATGCAAAAAAGAAAAAAAATTATTCATAATTGAAAAAAGTGAATGAAGGCAAAAAGAGCCCGGGTAGTATGGAAAACCAGAAATATATCGTTGCCTTCCGGAACGTCTAGAAGCCACCCGTCCACACGGAGGTTTTACTAATAACGAACGGAAATTCTCGGTGGTGCGGAGACCGGCCGCCCAACCGAAGCGTGGAATATTATAATTGATTTATAGCCGATGCACGATTATATTTGTGTGAGAAATCGAGGGAAAACAGTGGGAAGACATACTCACTGAGGGCGTAAGCGCGAATTTCGACGGAACAAGCTGGATGGTTTGGTGGGTCAAAAGAGGGCACGGGGGGGGGGGGGGGGCATTTTGACCAACGCTTCGACGATCGTTTCCGCGTTGTCGTATCGGCGGCCTCGGAATTCCGGGACAGGACGATCCAAAATCGACGATAATAATTAATAATAACAATAACAATATACTACCAAATTAACTGTATATAAAATTTTGTAAACATTTTTTTAATAGTTGAATATACACGGTACATGTTTTTTTTTCTCAAATCAAGGTAAACATTTCAACTTTCATATTTTTTATTTACTTGTTATTATAAGTAAATAATATATGAATAAATTCAGTCATTAATTTTACTAAATAAAAAGCAATACTTTTTGTATAATTGAATTTCTAATTCATTTAATCAATAATGGTAATTTAAAAAGATATCCGATACATCGTGTTAATCAGATATCTTATTCGATAATTCAATGAAGAATTGTATTTAATGCTGTATAAAAATTATATATAATATATTAATAATAATAATAATAATAAATAGCAAATGTATAAACAATTTTTTAAATCATACTAAGTAAAAAGAGTGATATGATATTTGTATATATGTTTGCTATGGGCATATATATATATATATATATATTCATATATCACTATTGCACACAAACCTGGTGTGTGTTAGCTTCGTGCGAGAAAGGGTTAAATGATAAATTCAAATTTCGAGAAAGGGGTGCACTCCGCCGTGCCACAATCTGTGATTCAGCGCCATTAACCACAGAATTTGCTTGAGGAGAGTGAGAAGAGACCTCCCTTCCTTCTGGCCCCACCGCCCTCTCCCTATCTCTCTCCCTCCTCTTAAATATATTTATCGTTTCGTGTACTCTCTCTTGCTCTCTTTCTCTCTCTCTCTCTCTCTCTCTCTCTATATATATATATATATATATATATATATATATATATATATATATATAGATATATATATATATGTCTCTGGTATTTAGCCATAATTCCCTCTCTCTCATTATTTCTGCCACTGTGACTTCCTCTCCTCCTTAATATATTAATAATTTTATATTGTCTCTCGCTCTCTCTACTTGATAATAATCTGTATTTCTTTTCCCCCCCACTCTCTCTTTTCTTTCGGATCCTTCATGATCTCTTATTTTCCAACCCCTCACCCCACCATCCCCCATTTTCCAATCCCTCACCCCACCATCCCTCATTTTCCAATCCCTCATCCCACCATCCCTCATTTTCCAATTCCTCACCCCACCATCCCTCATTTTCCAACCCCTCAACCCTTACCCTATATTTTCCCACCCTCTTCGGCCCTCTATTTCCAATTCTTCAACTTTAACACTCCCTTACTTCTCATTTTCCAACCCCCAATCGCGCATTTTCCAATTTTTTCATGCCTTACCCCTTTTACCCCTCATTTTCCAACCCCCAATCCCTATTCCACTTTTTCAACCCCTTAATCTCTACCCCTTTTCAACTCCCCCTCCCTCCATCCCTCATTTTCAAACCCCTCAAGCCTCACACATCTCGCCAAACATTTTCAAAGTATTCAAACCCCCCCCCCCCCCCCCCCCCCCCCCCCCCC
>JAPYZI010000175.1:0-71877 GCA_030523105.1 Ophioninae sp. A BG-2022a | reverse complement strand
CTTTGTCCCCTGAACACGAATATACCATTCATTTCCCCGAAAACCCAAAATTTCGAGGGAAACATGTTGAAAAACTATTCTAGAATGGGTTTTTCCCATGTTCCCAGTCTAATTTTGTACTGTCGGCAAAAACTCGGGTATATTCGTAATCAGCAGAAAATTTCCGACTAAATAGACACTTTTAAGAGTTTAAAAATGTTAAAAAAAAAATTTCGACTTCCCCCGGCCACTTTACCGAAATCCCAAAAATCACGATATTTCAAAAGGTCGTAGGGTGAGCTTCTCGTATGCGATGGAGATTCATTAGGGGGGTTTGGAAAAGGTTTTTGCCTAACTTAAACAATGGCGTTGGATTCGTATCGATACCTCGTATAGTTTTCCCGTAATTTCCACTTGAAAAATCGAAAAAAAAGAGGCAAAGGGGTATGTATGGAAAAATTTGCAAAAATCGATGGTCCAACTTTGAAATTCTGCTAAAAATCGAAAAATCGTCGGATTTTAATGATTAAAAAAGCATTTTGACGAGAAATTCATAACGAAAAGATTGAGCGCAAAGTGGAGTGCCAAATCCCAAAGGAAAAGAAGTTATCCATGATTTAGTAAAAAAACTTTGTCCCCAAAAAATCCAAAAAAATTTTGAATTTTTAATATTTTTTTTATTGGTATCTTTCGATGTAACTTTATCCCCTGAACACGAATATACCATCTATTTTCCCGAAAACCCAAAATTTCCATGAAAAAATTGTAAAAAACACCTAAAATCACAATTTTTTTTGCTGTGTGCACTGCTTTCGACGAAAATTCGTTGATATTCGTAATTAACTGAAAATTTTCGATTAAATAAACCCTTTTAATACTTTTAAAACGGAAAAAAAATGTTTGACTTCCCTGGCCACTTTTCCGGTATCTCAAATATAATGAAATTTCAAAAGGTCGTACACGCGCGCCCTGCTCAGCGCTTGGCAATTGTCCTGCCACGATTCTTCGCCTGAAACGTCGAGACATCGCGGTCAAATTCGCGTGTGGGGCGCGCCATCCATCGGTAGTTACTCACAGCACAAAACGCCAAAATTATCATTACCGACGTAACGAGGTGGTGCGTCGAAAGTTTCCAGCGCGTTCGTCATTCCCTTAAGAGGGCACGGGGAAGCTGCGGCAAACCGCAACCGATACGTCTTCGCGAATCCGGAAAAAACGTAATTTACTATCCATAAACGTTATCCAAGCTGTAAAGATCTTCTGACAAATGTCCATTCAAAGATCGAACGATAATTAGTCGTATCCGGAAAAAGTGAAAGTTGAACACGAACACGCATTCGACTCAGTGACACTGACGCGCTCAATTTCCAATTGTACCGAATACGAGAAACCAAACGCATCGAATTTGTGTGTTTTTTCTTATCTTTTATTGTTTTCTCGTCATTTTCGAGGGGTACTTTTTTTTGGACGCCAAGAATATAGATAATTGATCGGCAAAAAAAAATAATGAGAAAATAGTCAAGAGGAAGCGAGATAGTCGAGATTGGGAAATCGTTGATAATAAACGCGGAGATATCAAAGGGGCACGCATTCCGTATCGGTTAAAGTATGCTAGCAATGATTGTGCCTCTGTGCTCGAACGGAATGAATTCTTTTCTCTCTTTCTGGTCCTTTTAGACCATGCACATGAAACTCCATATTCAGGTGACGCTAATAAATCGTTTAAGATATTGCCGCACGGTTAAACGTTCACTCTGCTTCGCGCTCTATCGTCGAGAAATCCTTATACGTAACTTATGGATATATATGTATCTATAAATATATATATATATATATATGTATCGTGTAATTTATCAAGTTTTCTACACTTGACGATGCGACAGATATCACGTTGTAACGTGCGTGTCACTGCATAGTTCGAAGCCAGTCCGGTACTGTCTGTTTCTTTTAAAGCGCTAATCTCGAACGGTGCTGCTGATCGGATTTTACTCAAGTTTTCACAAATCGATACAGCATTTTTGTGTGCTCACGATATGATTCCCCTTATGGAGGAAAATAGAATATGTACATCTACATTAAGAACATCAATTTTAACGTTGGACCTAAGAAATTTCGGTCTCAGACTTTTTGATGAAAAATCAGAGCGTTTCAGTGTTTTTGAAAAATGAAGCTTTAAGGGTGTTAAATTAATAAATAAGGGGTGCAATGTTGTATGGGGTTTCCGATATTTTAAAAGTGAGAACCATTGAAATTGATACCGAGCTCGTTGGCTATATATACAGAACGTGTTTCAGCGCTTAAAAAATCAGCTATTTTCCAAGGTCAGCGCGTTGAAGTTTGCGCCGTTAGAGTACAACGATTTTTCTTTATTTCTTAATTTTTTAAATTCTTTTTTTGCCGATTATGATCCGGAATCTCTATGAAAAAATACGTGAGAAGATTGAACGAATTTTGATCAGTCAAAATCTGTTAAAAATTTGCCCTACTTATTAGAAGAATGAATTTCCGTGGCGTTCCAAAATTTACGCTTCTGATATTTAATACACTTTCTAAATACGTAGAAACATTTAATTCGCGCAAAAGATGATTGTCTCAGAAGAATATACAATTTTGAAGTGAAAATAAAATACTGGTATAGCAAAAAGTAAATGTCTAGCAATTGCTTCCATATAGGAAAATCCAAATTTCATTCCAGTCATAAAAAAAATGAAATTTTCCTGTTTACTTTGAATTATGTGTAATTGGTCTATATCGTACGATTACCTATCGGTAATGAGAGGCTCCAAGCGTTGTTCGCAGTCCTCGCAGAGTTTAGTGTCGCCAGAAATGACTTGCGGTATTTCACAGAGTAGGCTCGCCGGTCCCGACGACGCGTTTCCCGTCCGCCAACGTCTCGTAATTCCTCGACTGCTGCTCGCTTGACTACTCTCCGATCCAACGCCACTGTCAGTTCGTTCGATGTCAACTGTGCGAGTCTGACCGGCCAGAAATAATGTTACAATCTTTTGATGTTTGGGCGATATCCATTCGTTACATCGGAGAAAAGAAATACGTACGATGACTACGATATAATTGAAACAAACTTCGAACGCTTTCTTCCCCAATAATGTCGTTTCAAAACGGTGTCCACGATTTATCGGTATCCAATTAATACATTTACTTGAAATTTGATCAATTTAGCCTTGAACGATGTTTTTCTTCTCAACTTTTTTAAAATTAGTTATTAACAATGAGATCAGATATATGAAGAATACTGTTTTATTAAAGTAATCTATATTGGTCCAAGAACTCTTTTTTCAATTAAGTAAATTCATGAATATTATTGTATGAAGTATTTCCTTAGATTTTCGCAATTTGAAAAGATAATTTGAATTACAATATGAAAAAGCTCGGTCAAGCCACAGATAATATGATCGATTTAAAAAAAATTAAATTCTTTTTCCATATCAAGTCAGCGGTCAAAATCAAGCACACCACTGAACTCCTCACGTTCAAAGGTTCTTCAAAAGATTGATGATAACTTTTCAAATCATGAATGTTTTTCAGTGAAATTTACCCCAGAATATCGTTGATAAATATGCAAATAAATATTCCATAGATTGTCCAATTTTACTTATCCCTTCAATGTTTTTTTTTTTTAGAGAAGCCTCATTTTCAAGTTATTGTCTATGTTCTCGATGAAACAAAAAAAAATGTTGGAGAAACAGTAAATTTCATTGGGCACGTACTTTGAGGGTTTCCGGTGAGCTGGTCAAGAGGATATTGCACTCTTCGCTGCTGTCAGAGACGTTGGATATCTGAGAGCTCTTGGAGCTCAAATCGCCCATGCTCGTTTCCTTCTGCTCGTAAAGAGCCTCCAGATCGCCCTCGGTGTCTTCGTCATCGTCGTCATCATCATCCTCCTCTTCCTCATCGTCATCGTCGACCTCGTCTTCCTCGATCGTGACTGCTCGATCTTTGGAATCCATCAGGAAATTGAGTAATTCAAATTTGCTGGTCAAAATGCCACCATCGTTAGCGCCGATATTTTTGAAAAACTCCTCTGGGCTTTTGGAGATGTAAGACTCGAGGTTAGGATCGCTGAGTTTGAAGCCATTGTTGGATTTCTTGAAGACATCGTTGGACATGTAGGAACGAAGGAATTGTCCGGCATTGACCTTTTTGTAATAGGCTTCTTTGTATTCATCAGTGAAGTACAGCCTTTCCTTGATGTAATCCTCAGTGGGCGGCGGGGAGAGAGGAAGCGGTGGTGGCTCGTCAGGGATCTCTTCGTAAATCGGTTCTTTGATGACCTCGTAAGGATTTTCCTCGAGGAAGAGATTGGTAGAAACGAAATCCGTGTCTGAATTGACGCTCGGGGATCTGGAGTACGAGGACGCCTCAGGTTCGATCGTCGATTCCGAGCTCTCGTAATCTTTGCTTTTGAGGAGACTTTGTTTGAGAATTCTCAGTATGGCCTCGCCGCTGCTCTCGTCGAGGATTTCCCCGTTTTCACGGGCTTTCCTCAGCGAGTCCTCGAGGATTTTCGATATCAACGATTCCTTCGAGAGGGTGGACCACCTTGCGGAATCGATTTCCCGATAACGATGAGGTTTCGAGTCGTTTCGAAAGCTGCCGCGTTCTTCGTCATTTCCGCCCGGAGATTTGACGCTCTCGCGATCCTGAAGACTTCTTTTTAGCGCTCCTTCTCCGGTCACATCCGGTGCGCTCTCGTCCGCGAGAGGATCCTCGTCCTTTTTCCGGTTCCGAGTTTCATCGGTTCGTTCGGGTGTACTTCGGCTGGACTTTTCATCCCTCGTTCCTGATGACTCTAGGACGATGTTCGATCGGTAGTTTTCAAGGATAACGAGGGTGCGATTCTCCGTGGAACTCTGGATCTTCGGTGGTCCCGCGGAGTTTACGGATATGACGGTTGGATTGCAAACGCTGTCTTCGCCGCCCACGCTTATCGTTACTTTGTTGTCGTTGTTGGTGGCTGATTCGGCGATGGGCGGGCTCTGATCGCCGTTTATCAGGATCGAAGTTCTTCGGGTACCCAGCGATGACGTCTCGTTGCCGTTTATTCTCAAACGATGAATCAGAGGCGAAGCTCTCGGACTGACCGTGATTTTGCAGACGTTCCTCTCCGGCTGGCCACTTATTATCTCGATCCTCGAAGAACTCTCGACTGATGAACTCTTCCGGGTCGAGGTCACGCACCCTTTCGAATCTTCACCGGACATCGACTTTGAGACATCTCCATGATTGATCTCGAATGGTCCAAGCTCACCGGAACGTTCTCTGCTGGAGTGCTTCGATTTTCCTGGCGGTGGTGACCAGCTCGTTGGTCTCATGCGACGAAAATTTTCACCGTTCCTCGTTATTTCGTTTCTTCTAGAAATTGGCGGAGGCTCGGCCTCTTTTTCCACGTCTACGTCCACTTCCGGTTGAACCTCGCCGGCGGCTGCTTCGGTTATCTCTTCGTCGTCTATTCTCGCGATCGATGCTGAAGCGTTCATGCTCGACGGCTCGATCATCTCGTCCATTTCCGGTATCGCTGATTCTGCCTCTTTGCGCAACGGCGCGGAGCCTCCATTTTCTCCGATCGCTCGTCGCCTAAGACTCAGACGCATCGTGTCCAGGTAATTCACACTTCCGGCTGACGTCTCGGGCCGCATACTCGAACGGTCGCTTTGACTCCTCGATAAACACGATCGGCGAGCGTTCTCGTCTTCGGAAGAGGCCAACGAACGCAAACGGACAGAAAGAAAAATTGAAAGGGTCGTGCATCGTACATTCGGGATGAAAAAACCTGCGCAGGAACGTGGCGGACGACGCAATTAGAGCTACGCAAATTGATGGTTGCGGACGTAATTGCGGGATTTCTGATGTGGGATAAATATTTAATACGGGTTAAGTATGCTGGAATTATGCTCATCAACGATACTCGACGTCACACATTTTTCTACTTCGCTCGAACCATAACTGATGGAATTATGACAAATTAAGTGTTTGTTGAGATTTTGTCAAGTTTAAAGAATGATGCGTTAAGTTTGTCAAAGGCTAAGAAATTCTAAAAGCGTTATTTTGTAAATCCGTGTCTTTTTAAAAAGTGTAAACAATTTATCGATGCGAAATTAATGGATTCCCTTCAAATTTGGAACGGAGAAAACGAATAAAAACGTTTAAATTAAAGATTATTATTAATAGATTTTTCGTCTTTTGAGTTAAGTTGAAGAATATTACTTTACGATTTTTTTCCAATCCAATGAAATTAAAGAATGTTATTTTAACAAGATATCCTAAAAAAAATGGTTGATCACCGACAAAAAGTTCCTTCAAGTCCTTCTCGATATTACCTATTTAAACCCCTTAAACAACGAAGAATTTTTCTCTCAGAAATATACAGGGGAATGTCCTATTTTTGCCAAGATCATCCTCTTTTTTTGGACTTAGAAAGAGGAGTCATTGAACCCTGTCTTAACTCTTTTTTTTCTCACGATCGCGTTCCAACTTGCATCTCGATTTCGCGGACGTTCGGTCTGCGGAATTCGCTATCGTTCGACCGAGTGTGATCTTCCTCGTTTTTCTATCTCACGCTTCGGATAAGCTCGTTTCAGCTCCGAAAGTACGAGCCGCTCTGGTGTACGTACTCGAAGAACCGGAAGGGAAACCGCAGATTCGACTAGCATGACGGATTGACGAACCTCGCGGTGGATCGTTACCCACGGAGTTCGAGAACCCAACGGGTTACGGTGTGGAACCGGAAGTGCTGATTTCCCAAGTCAAGTGTCACAATCGGCTACGTTGGGTCAACTATTTTTTCGAAAATTTCACAGACCAGATTTTTTCCATATTTTTAATATCAAAATATTTTGTGTTTCGTTTGCTTATGTTTGTATGTGGTCGTTCTTAAGTATGTCGTGAGTGATCGGTTTTTGATTATTTTTCGGCCATAGAGAATTGGTCGCACTAATCATGGACATTTTTAAATCACTTTTATTCACACGAAATTTAAAAGGGGTAGCAGAAGCTTCGAAACCGTTTTTTTTTTTTAAGTTGTTTACGATTATTTTCTAGAAAGTCACGGTATTTTTGTTTAAAAAGAGCAAATTTCGGAAAATACAACGTAACAGAAGAGTTATAAGACTTAAGAGGAAACAAACAAATGTTGCGTCAGTTTGTAAGAAATCGCCTGAGTTTTTTCGACATTTTTCTTTTCCCAAGTTTTTCAAAATTCAAATAAACGAAGGTCGCACAACCTGGAAATATCAAAAATATGATTTTCTTGCAACATACATTCTTCGCCAAAAATTGTTAAGACGATTCTCTAATTTAAAGATACTAAAAAAAATCGATGTTTGTAAATTTTTCTACCGAATCTTTCTACAGATGTTTAGTAATATGTTTCGAAAGGGACTTACGATAAGAGTCGAAGAATACTTGTTTAAGTATCGAACGAAAAAGAAAAAAAACCACAAATTTCTCACAGTGTTTTGCAGTGTTGAAATTTAACACTATTCAGCGCATCATCCGAAAAAATTGATCACCGTTATCCTCGATCATTTTTCCCTCAACTTCACACTTTTCCACGAGAAACTTCCCCCCGTTTCCGCGATTAAATTTCTCTCGGCTAGAACACGACGCACTCGAACTTGTGGAAATTCCACGGGTGAACTTTGATCAGGCATATCTGAGTTGAAAAAAAAAGATACTCCGTTCAACGTTCATCGATGAAATGCACGAGCCTCGAGCGTTTTCCTTGCGGCGATTGACCGAACAAACTGAAATGTAGACAGGCTCCACGTGAATGTGTGGATTAGTGAGTGCGGGAGTCGCGACGATTGGAGAAAGTGGTGCTCTCCGTCGTAGGTACGTTATACCGAAAGAGGCAATGAGAGCGTTATACGTACATACTTATATTATTTATATCAAGAAAGGGGGGGGGGGCGTCGTGTCTGTATATTTTGTATTTGTTTTTTTCTTCATATTTGTTTGTTTTTGAGACATGGAGAGAAGGAGTGCTCGTTTTTTTTTTATTCAGAAGGTAGACTTGTTTTTGTTTAAGGGGGAGCCTGCTTTAGAGGCTTTAAAAAATCGATTTCTTCGAGGATTTTTTTGGAAAGGAAAGAAATATCCGATTGAAACGATATTTTCAGGATTTAGTGTTGTAAATTTCAACAGTCTTGAGAAGACTGTTGAACTATATAACAATAAACACTGAAAGTTTCGACACGGTCGAAACCGCTTCAAAACCGTTTTCCACACGGTCACCTATCCGTGAATTGGCGACTACCAGCATCGCCTTCGCTTCTTCAACTAAGCATTCAGCCCCTCCTCCCCGCTCCTCCTATCACGGAACAACTGGAATCGATTTTTCAGCCGAATTTCCTTTCGCTGTCGACGACAAACGATATTTCTTATTGGGCTCGAGGTACGAGTGGCTTGATGTATACTCGTGTATTCCACACGAGGTCGTGTACCTCGCTCGGTAAAATCTCGCTCGACAGTTCGTTCCTAGTGTACCGGAAGTTTCATACAGTATCACATGCATAGACGAGTCAACGTATAACTCGATGTAGTTGTGACAAGGTATAGCTATGTTGTATTACAGAATGGTTGTGAGTCGTCCGCCCACGAGTACTAGACCGGTGCTTCGTCGTGTGCTCGATGTCGGAGGCCCTTAGTTATTTAAATCTCCAACAAGCCCTCCTGAAGGCCTACGAAGTAAATCCAGCGAGCCAATGATAGATCGTTGGATAAATCAGTGCGTTATCACGACTGGACCCAAATTGAAGGCAAATTTGAATGGAAAAACTCAATACGAGCAAGAAACTCAACAATAACATTCTACAAGCTACAGGTGATCAGCAAAGGCGTGATGAAGCAAAAGACATAATTATTAAGACAGATAAAACCGAAAAAGAAAAGTGACGAGAAAGATGGCTGGAGTTTTGGAAACCAGATTCTTTGAAAATGAATGATTTCTAACGTACGAAAGCATTATTAAACTTTATGAATTCTACAGAAACTGATACTTAATTTTTTCGTAAAAAGAAAATTCGACCATCTGACGAAACGAAATTGGAAAACTTGTAAGACTATGTCGAATTATCGCACGTCCTTGAAGGATCCCGTGAAATTTTTGAACGACAATTTAAAAATCATTCGTCGACTGAGACAACGCAAATTCAAGAGAATTTGTTTTTTTTTTTACTTGATATTTTGTACACGTATTTGGTGTTAATGTAGTTTACTCTTGAACACCGTTTTTCTTCTGAACATTTACTTTTACTCATTCGTTGTTAACAATAACTGAATCGCTTGACAATCGCTCGGAATCGAACGATCGCGTGGTCGTTGCGAGATAAAATTGAGATGGTGTCCGCGTATATCGGATGGAAAGAGAAACGAGAAAGCCAGGAGGAAATCCTCGAGGGGCATGACGAGTGTACGCGTGTACGCCGGAAGTCATTCGGCATTCACTATCCACGCGTCCGCGTATACGCAACACGCGTTAGATTATTGATGAGGATATCAATCGAATTCGGTCAACCTTTCCGATCGCCTTGTTCTCAAATAATCCTGATGACTGAACGCTTCAGAAAAAAAACTAGCGCGCGAATTATAAAAAGTCCTCGATCAATATCATCTGAATTAAATGATTGCGTTATTTTTTTTTTTGTTACAAATCAAGCGGATATCGAAAATCGAATACATCTTTGCATCTTGCACGTTTAAAAAAATCATCGCCAGATTTTTTACCACAACTTTAATTGTTCATGTTTGTTTTCATGAAATATCGTGCTCAATTTTCTTCTTATCCATACGAATATATATCCGAACGATATTTCAATAATTTCGCATAAACAAGATGGAATAATCCTTCAAAATGAATAATTTTAATAAACCCTGATCTTCGATTTGTCCCAATATCCTAAGCCCTTAAATCCCACCCTCGACAATTCTTTTTTCGTCCAACTCTCTCCCATGATATCCGTATCAAAATAATCCGATATTTTCCGGGCACTGAAATATTCGGTTGAATAATCTCCCAGTACATTTCGTATATCCGGAGGAACCAGCGGTGAAGCTAGTCGTTAATCGTGCCGAAAATTTGGGAGCTTGTTCCATCAAAACAGGTTTATTTAAAAGTGTGATAGAAACGGATCCCACATTGAGCGTTTCCGTTGATCGTGAGGTCCACGTCCGTAGTATGTAAATAATCACTCACCTCTACTAATGCTTCAAAATGTGAAAGGACGAAAAGATCGGTACTTGGCGATAAAACACGAGTGGGAGAGCTAGACGGAGAGAGAAAGGGCGAGAGAACGAAAGAATTAAATATACAGATGGACCGACTGTCCCTGACCTTATCTACTGGCGACGGGTTGCCGCGTGGTCTGACTGGACCGGCGAATCATTATACAGATATATATATATATAAACATATATATATATGTATATACACACACATGTTTACTCAGCTCGTACGTAAAATATACGAGGAGTCCTTTTTTACATGTTCAGACACAATACGATAGTATGGAACGTCTTGCATATATATCTACGTAAGTCCCCGCTAGTACACGCATATATTGCCCGGAGGACACCGCTCACGGTCGTCAGGATACGCTGTAACCTTTCTCTCCTTTTTCTTCTCGCCACACTTATGGACCCCACTGACTTTGCGCCTCTGTTAAACTTTAAACCGGGATTATAATGACGTTAGTCGCCCTCGTCCCCTGAGATACGACGACAAGGACATGCTCGAGAATTTCACGAAAAAAAAAAATAACAACAAAAAAAAAGGATATTTTTTTCATCGCTTTATTTCCCCCAAGGACACGAGGTTTTATTTGCCTACAGAGGCGCATGCTTGTCGCGAGCGGTTGCACAAATACGTTTTTTTTTGGACCTCGCGCGTCACCGGTTTTACATGTCCATTTTTCTTTATCGGCAAAAGCAGTTGTGTCTACGGTTACAAAATTTGACTTCAGCAAATTCGCTTCGAAAAGTATGCTTCAAGTGTTGAGATTATGAATTAAGCGCGTACGGAGAATCGTGAGTACTTTCAAGCTATCGCGACGTTTACTGCGAAGCGATTCATGTTCCATCTAACGAGATTTCAAACGGTTCAATCAGTTTCAATCTTCCGAAGAATTTCTCCTCGGGGTGGTCGTCCGTTTTATCTTGATATAATATTTATCCAAATATGCCTGCATCGCTACGCGGATTAACTCAAAGACGTTGATCCTCCAGTTACCATCAAAGTCGTGTCTGACTCGTTCTCCGCTTCAACCAAACGTATTCGAATCATCTTTCTCCATTTACGTCCAAGTATGTACATGCGTGTGTTTAAATGTTCCTGCCATTGATTAAGCCCACCTTAGGATATACGTGGACATGAACGAGATATGATAATGATAGCGTATATCATCCTGTATGTTCATCTATATCTGCAGGGTGAGACCGTTAACCAGCCTAGCAACATGGAACGAGGAGGAGCAGAAACGTGCAGACAAAATACTTTTATATATATACAGGGTGACCGGAAATTCGACCTATTTCTTCAAACGGGTTATAGTAGAGGTCATTTGCAACAAAAAATGTCCCATCAACTGGGGGTCGAAAATTTATGGTTATTGAGATATTGATGTTTTTATGTTTTCTGAAGAATTTCCTGACTTTCTGCCTGAAATAAAAAATCATGAAAAAAATACGATGTTATAAAAAACGATTTGATACTTTTCTGAGAGATCAAGAGTTATTGGTCTCTCAGAAAAGTATCAAATCACGGCTATAAAAAATCGTACACCAAGAGAAATTGGTGTACGATTTTTTATAGTCGTGATATCCGATTATCTGTCCGGATAGAAAAGTCGCGGGATGTCTAATGCTTTCGAGCAAGGCTGTACATAAATATACATATATATGGGATAGCAAAAGGATTTTCCTCCTGTTATCCTTGCTTGTAATTCGCGCTATGTGGATTTTTTTACGAGTTCAAGGATATGTGGTTTGCGTGGCGGGCGCGATAAGTCGTGTCAGCGCGTTAACGGTCCATTAAACCTCTCCTATCAGGGTCGAACGTATATCTGTAGATATAGCTGTGGGTGCACACACGTGTGTTAAGCTCGCGGATCTTAAGGTGTATCAGCGAGATACGAATTACTCGGAGAGGAATCTCCGCGCCGCGTGGGAGTATGCTTGTAAGAAGGGGTCGTCGAAAGGAACCGAACCGAAGATGTCAGCAGTCCCGAAATAGCCATATAGCAAGGATGAAGAAAGCTATTGGCCCTGCGCATCTGAGAACCCCGCACCGGAGCAGAATTTTTATCAGACTTTGACATTTTTTCAACAACCGTTTTAAACGCCTGGAAGAAAAAACCGAAATTGAAAATAACCCCGAATATCGTCAGTGCTTACCGAGACAATTTTAAAATTTCATCATTCATTAAATAATTCTGATAGTGCATTCATTTATTTTTTGTTTCCTGTTGTTCTTTTTCCAGAATTGTCCGTCCTGTTAATTATTTTTTACGTTGATTCTGTGGCAATTCGTATCTTACGTTTTGTCTAAAATCTTTGATGTACTTTTTATTATTTTTACGCGCATTTGATGGTAATGATAATTGAAGATCATCGATGCTACGACCTATAATATTTCACTTTGAAATTGACCGTTGTTCGCGATCGTTCGCCACGGATGAAAAACTTTACAAGTGATTTTTTTTACCTCCAGATTTGAGTATCAGCTCCTTGTCTTCGTTTTCAATCGCCGGAACTTTCCGCTTGAGTTCCTCGATCTCGATCTCCAGGTCGGTTTCGTCTTCGGGTCTGATCGTTTCGAGGGATGTCTCGCTGCCGCTAACTCGCATTTTTTTATCGCCACTGATATCACTCGTGTTACCAGGGGTATCACTTTTACCCGATAGGCTCGCCAGATCGGCGGAAACTTCCGCGATCGTCGAATCGACGAGAGATTCCGTTTCATGATTCGATGGAGGATCCGCGATCGTTGTTTTGCTGGCGAACGAGTTATCCTTTTTGGTGGAATTTCTCACGGGCACTTCGGGTCTTCTAGCGATCGCCGATTGGGCGGTATTAATTTTGACGTCCGGCACGATTTTGGGTTCTTGAACCCGGTTCGTTCTTTTGGGATCCCTGATGTTGGGAATCGTTATGAATTTAGGTCTCTCGGGTACTGGTTGAGTTTCGGGTACGATGGGGTCGTCGACATTGCCAATCTCGATCGGGTCTTCCTTGGGCGCTGGATTCATGGAAATTCTGCTGGATCTACGACTGCCCCGGAGGCTCATTTCCGGTGGTTTTTCCGGTGCGAAAATCACATTATTCACGTTGAACAAAACGTTCTTCCGTTTGCCATCGGCCTTGCCCCTCTTCAGGATACTCTTGAGGGTCAGCCTCGACTCTTTGATCCTCCTGGGTGGTCGTTTTGGTGATACTTTTGGTATCGGTATTCGGGTGACGGTTTCACTTCCGGTTGTCTCCTCCTCGTCGGATATCTCGCGTGGTTCGTTGAAAACGCGGATTCTCTGGCCACCGATAGCGGCCACGGCGCTTCTGTTCGGTAAACGCTCGATGGATTTCACCTTGGAAGAATCGAAGAGGCTCGAGGACGTGGATTTTTCGTGGTCGTGCTCAAGCGCGTTGTCGGATAGCTCGTCGCTCAAGTCGTCCTCGTCTCTCATCTGCTTCTTCACCAGAAGATACGGATTTACGTCGCACTCGAGGATGCTCCGCCGCGAGTCGCTCGATCCCGAAGGATTATTGGTCGTGTTCGACGTTTGGCCTCTCTCCTCCTTCCAATCCTCGTCGGATTTCCTCCGCGAACTTTCCTGGGCCCTTGAAGGTGCTTCCGTTTCTTGCCAGTTTCGCGGCTTTTTCGCGACTCTGATGACTCTACCGGAATTCCCATTTCTCCCGTCTTCCGGCCTCGCTTCGTCGAGCCAAACGTCGCTGGACGTACCCGCGAAGCTCGCTCGTGATTTTCGCGAATTATCCGCCTCGTAAGACGCGCTCGTCTCGGTGTCGAACCACTCGGTCCTTGAGACTTCCGGGGTCCCGGATTTACGATCCTTGCTGCTACGGGCCGTACTCTGACTTCGCAAGTCTCGCTGGTTCGCCTGACGATGGGGCGATATACTACGCGCTCGCGATCTCGGCTCGACGAGACGACTGCGCCGCATCACATCGTAAGGATCGTCCACGGAGGAACGCAGAATACCTTGAACAATTGCATACTAATGAGTGAAACGAAATCTCCGTGCGTTTCGTTTATGGTGGTTGCGCGGTTGTGAAAGCTGCCTAGAAGTTATTACGGTTGGACCGATATGGATCCAACCGGTTGTTTGGCTGGATTTCTATCCGGGTATTGGGTAAAGTGTCATTATTTTTTAATTCTGTCATTAGCTTGTTGGAGGGTGACGTTTTAAAGTGCCCGTAGAATAGATAATCCCATTGAGTTCCTATTAAATATCATTGGGTAAAACGTTATTCTTCGACAGTGGGGCATTCTATCTGATGACGTTTAGAAGAGACCCACTGGGCCATCTGACTGCATCTCTATAGGGATGTTGAAAAAAGCATCATCAGATGGAAAGTCAGCTTATCGAATCCAGGAATTTCCCGTATCTACATATGAGACATCTTCGGATACGTGGATATTTTGCCTGTCGACGTTCAGTAAGGATCCATTGGGTCTAACCAAGGCCAAAGTTTTATGGTTATACGAAAATCGTACTCCATCAACAATTATTTCGTTGTTAATAATCTTCTTCGGTTTCTCCCTCGCTCTGGTCATTTTTTCACTGGATACCGTGTCATAAATCCGCGAACGAGAGCTCATTACGAACAGGGCCTTAATAGCGGTAAGAAGATTCTTTTCTACGCTCGAGTGTGCGCTTCCTTTTTATGCTTCGGCTCGTAAAAACTATGCGCTATACTTGTTATTTAGGCACGTACGATTTTAACGTTCGCATATGTGAATATAAGTGTTTTTGCGCGTGTGCGTGTGCGCGGAAAGCATACGCATGCGCGATATCTAGTAAACCTTACCTGCCAAGCTTGGGCGAGTCCTGGAGGAAGCAGTTGCTATACGGCACGTACCACCGAGTGGTACACCGGCGAGCCGATGACCACCGCACTTCCGGCAGTTTCCAAGCTTCCTGGTCGTGCCGATGAGAAACTCCGGGCAGGAACATACTATGAGGACCGGCGCACCCGGCGGCGGTGGCGGAGGATTCAAATATGCTCGTGGATCGTGAACGCCGCGTGACGATCTCACCGTACCGTACAGCCAAGGATCGCCGTACAACATCTGCCGGGACAATGCACTGCCACCGCTTATCGTTCCCCAGCCCTTCGTCGTATCATCCGTACCCTGATAACTCTGCCGCGACAGACCCAAACGCACGCTCCACGACTTTTTTCCCTTGCTCAACGTGTCGTAATTCTGAAACAGTAACAGTATCGGTTTCATCTCTCTCTCTTTCTGCGTGTATACATGCAAGGCACACGACGGTCATCGCGTCTTCGTCAGTTGCACGTTGCAATTGTTTGAAAAAGCTTGTCATACATATTTTTCCAATTTGTTGATTGCTAGGTCAACAGAGCGCCAAAAGTGATTGTTATTTGTATACGCTTGCATATTTCCGTTATTTTATAAACATCAATACCAACATAGGGTCATCAACGTTACCGTGAGGACGGATCTCTAATCCATAAATATTTCGTAATAACCTCTCTTTGTGTATAGACATTATTCCACGTCGTATGCATGTGTACAAACAAAACGCTTTGAAATTCGTTTGCCGGAGAGAAATCGTGGGGCACTCTCGTTGTCGGCGCATGGAATTGAGGCTAACTCGAGAGTGAAGGCAAGTTTTGCCTTGCCCTGACCAAAGTAACGATCCCCGCAACCTCACTCAGTCTCTCGATTACTGCGGATGGAAAATCAGAAAACCGGCTTTCACAGCGCTGTTTCTCCCTCATTTTCTTTCTCTTACGGTTTTCTTTTTTTTTTTCTTTTTTTCGTCATTATTAATGTGTCTTTTTGTTCGAGGCCACCTCTTCTGGGCTTATAACTCGTTCACATGTCGAATCCGGTGTTACAACACACCTTTATGTCGCGTAACTGTGCCTCAGAATTTCTCGAATACCGACATCGAATTCTCGCGTCGAATATGAGACCCTCGATAAGAAACCGATGGATACCGACGTTTTTTTCTCTTCTCAGGAAAGCAAACGTAAGACTCGATCGGAGCTGCGGTCTTCCAGTCGTGAATAGCGCGATTAAACTGTCGAGAAGCCATAAATGTTTAGTGCACTCGATTGAAAGTGTGCGTGTGTGTGCGCGCGCGCGCGCGATTCTGTGCAACTGTCAGCACGGTGGGAGAAGGTGGAAGAAACGAGATGGAAGATAGGACACCCAAGCATTGGCGATAAAAAGGAGAGGGAGATTTCGTTTCGTTGTTTCGTTATTTATTAACGAGAGAGAGGAAGAGGAAGAGAGGTGGGGGGTGCTTATCTGAAATCTGTAGATTCTATTCTCTCCTCGATGATTTTTCGTACCTTGAATAAAGAGGGCGTGGAGGTATAAAATGAAAAATCGAAATCAATCTCAATAGTTAAAAAACAAATTTTCCAAATAAGACTTTCGGATAATCATTGTTGCCCAAATCGTTAAGAAGCATGGAAATTCGTCAATTTTACGGATCGATAGGGTTCGATAAGGATCGAAATATTTTCCAACCGAATCTCCGCTATTTTAAGGTTCATTGAAATTCTAGGTTTTTCTGGTTCGTTCTCTTTGTTCACATTGCTCGGGAGCCGGCACACCATAACGTTTTTTTCACCTGCGGGATACATGTATACATGTATCTCGGTCCTGCCGTAGCAAGTAGCAGGTGCGAATGACGGTTGACAACGTTTTATGATCATGCGAGAAACGAAAAGGAAACACCTGGAATGAGCTCGACACAGGATGCGCCTCCAGAAGGAATATCGTAAGTAAGTTTCCACGATTTATACCTCAGAATTTAATAAAATATGAAGTTCCAAAATTGGTTTCAATTTTTTGTTTTGGGAGACTTTTTTAGTCGGACTTGGATGCGGCAAAATTTAAGTGACCGTAAAAAGGGTATATTTAAAAAGAACAACTTTCATCGTTGGAAGCCAAACAAGAAATAAGTCCGTAGAAATATTTAAAGCAGCAATTAATTATATTGTTGGATAAAGTGATTTATATTTTATCTAATTATGTTACTTGCACGTTTTTTTTATTATCACAATATATATATGATATTTTAATGATTTTATTTGAATAATCTGATTAATTCGTGTTATTATTCATATTATTTATTATTATTTGTTTTAATGGTTATTTATATAATATTTTAGATGGGAAAATCTTCATTTTTGTGCGTAAACTGAATTACGTATGGGGATGGAAAACCGTTTTGAAGTAACGATATCATCGATTTGCGCTTGTACGTTTGCCAAAGCTGTGAAACAAACATAACGCATTTGACACCTAATCTTTTCTTATACAATATTTATTCAATCTCTTAGCAACACAACAACGAGAAACCAGAATTGCAGAAATATCTAAACACGGTAGAGTTATTAGCCAGTTAGTAAATGATTTTTCTCCATGCTCGTGTTGATGGTGAAAGTCCTCGGCGTCGAAGCGAGTGTCGGAAGAAAAATGGCCACTTCTATAATTACATAATAGATGTCCCTTCCGATTGAGACAACGACAATATTTGCAAAAAAGCATGTATCCATATCGGTGCACTTTGTTCGCTTTTGCACTCAATTTTATACTAATAAATAATTTGTATTAAGAAAATGGTTGATGAAATCATCCGAAATCGACTAGGAAGATGTTTTTTTTTTCTATTTTCTGGACGCACAAGATTAATGACAAAATATCGGTTGGAAAATCGACCGACAGCATTCATCGCTTTTGCGATTGAGAAGCTCGCAAAAGCACGTGAGCTATGATGGAACAGGATTTAAAAAAAAAAGGTAATAAACAATAATAATCTCGAAGCAAAAATGGGACTGGCTGATGCCGTGGGGCAACATCTATATTTATTACACGCGCGTGCACATAAATATCCGGGCAGTTCGTTTCTCGTTTAACGACAGGAAAAAATCTTGTCCCCGGAGTTTACGGATTCCTTTTTTTATATTTATTTTTCGCTGAGCTATGGATAAACACGTTTCGCTAAGATTATTTGCGACTTTTTAAGCTCTCCCAACGATTTTACTAGGAAAAACAATTTAATTTTTTTCATTTTCTCTAGAAATACATTTTTAGAATCAGAGGCGGTATCTTGAAAAAAATGGAAGTGTCAGGATCGTGACGCGGAAGTTTGGAGAGACCGCCTATTGTCCCTCATCCGTTCTTGGGCAAGACCAAAAGTCAACGACAGTTGCAGGTGAGAATTCTCCGTCGATGTATTGGTCGATTGAAATATTGGTACGATCAACATGCGGGTACTATACATTCCGACATTTCGCATTCCCACGTTCTTTGGGTCATTATCCCTGTAAGCAATAAGATATTTTTGCTGCTTCTATTATTTTTGTTGGGTCCTAAAAATATGAACAAGCTACCGAAATCCTTAACTGTAATCGAACTAACATTTTCTATAAACCTTCCTTCTAATATTCTAAAAGAACCTCGGAACACATGTTTGACGATGAGCGATAGTTTTCGAGATAACCAGGTTTTGGAAAATTATTTATTTTACTACGATTATAAACAAACCTCACCAAACACAAATAAAATAAAACTTCGATATTTCAAAGAGAATTGTGGTTTGCGAAAAATTCTTTTAGGGTTTTCCGTATAATGTTGAACAAAAAGTCTGCGCAAAATTTCAGATTGATCGGTGGGAGAGGGGCGTTTCCGAACCTCAACAAAAAATATTTTTCAACAATACAAACTCGCACGAGACTCAGTCGTTTCAACTTTAACACAGTTGCCCCGTGCCCTCCAGCCAATGGAGTAAAGTGAGAAAATTAGTGGCTGCGGGCGATACTCTCATGGGATGTTTAAAAAACTTGAAATAGTGAAATTAACGTGCGAGGTAGAAGTGAAAGGGACTGTAACGTAAAAGTTCGCGAAGTAACATTGCCTCGTGACATAACGCGTTATGTCGTATAACATTCTTAATGAAGAGGGTCAAAGGTAATGACGAATAGTTAATCCTTTGTCAACCCCAATTCTCATTAACTTCGTCGATCCCAGTCCTCATTAACTTTGACCTCAGTCTTACCACTTCGCTATATCCGGTTTCATCGCCCCTTCCAGAACGTTACTCACGGTCATTCTTTCCTGATATCCCATTGTGTTACATTTTACACAAAGCCACCGGATAACTATTGAAAACTCCAACCAATGAAGTCAGCTTCATTTCAATGAGTTTCCGATGAGATCACAATTGGAACTCGGTAAAACGAAGCTCGTTCAATCAAACGAACTCGCGCTGAATCATTGATACTGAACGGTCACCCATCGAAACATCAGTCTGGACCAAACTAGCTTGGCGTAAAAAATCTCAAGCTTTCTGCTCGTGATGCTCGAGTTCATAATTTTATCGTAATGGGTAAGGATTTGGGTATTATAACTTCAACACTCTTTGAAAATAAATACGAAAGGACTATTTTGGTGTTCATTTTGAACGAAAAAAATAGAAACATGGATTTTTTTTAACGTCGATAAAGACGTGAAATCAACAAAAATTCATTAATTCAAATCTTTACGAGTTGATCGCTCTTCAAATGCTCCTTTACGCTTTTCACTTCGGATGTACTTTTTTTTATTCTTCGAAATAGATCATTTCAATAAATTCAGTCGACAATAAATTTGACTTTAACCTGGTACAATGAAATGATTGTGCGTGAGCTTAAAATTAAATTTACTCGAAAGATCGAATCACCGTTTTTATTCAAAATCTGCCTACCTCCTGAGAGATTTGTAATTTATTATGACTTTGATTAATTTCGACAATGTGTCGTCTGTCGGTGTGACGCCAGGAAGGCAATAAATTGAGCAACTCCTTCGTCGCGCGTTACCCTGGCATCAAAAGAATTTTACGTAACCAAAAACATTTTCACAATTCGTCTTCCACAAAGACAAAGCTTTTTTTCTACTTAATTCGTTCTTCAGAGTCTTTTCAAAATTAAGTGTTTTAAGTTTTTAGGAAGCATAGAAAAATGCGTCAAAGTTGAAACGAGTGGGAGAATTAAGGGTTAAGGAGGGGAGGGGGGACTTCCGGTTGACAATGTACGAGACGGATTAGCTGGTGGTTGCGAAAATGCAACCGAAATGTGGCGTCAATGACAGCGACATTTTACGTGAAACAGTCTCGTGTTTTAACCTGCGCACTGTGGCGGAGAGTTGTAACGCACACGCGGTATTGTTAAATTGTCCCAAGACGATTCTCATCGCCGAGGCCATCTCTATCGAGGCCTTGGTCACTGGGGAAAGTGAATTCTTCATATGGCTAATTAATACTCGTGAGTTCGCAGACCGTGTTCTCGCACGATGTTTTCAAGTGTGTCCATGGTAAATAATGAATTTAAGGGGTTAGGCTGTCGTGAAAATTGCAAAAAAATCTATCTTTGCTTTAGGTAATTTAAATTGAAGAGGAAGGTCTAATGTGTGTTATATAAAGCCCAGCTTGAAGGTTATCTTGTGATTAAAACAATAGCACTGCTGGCCAAATTTATTTATTTGCCAAGTACCAGGACTCGTCACTTTTGGCTTTCCCGAATGTTTTCACACCGGGAATGTTTCTTCGCTTTCAAATCATCCCTGCGGATTAATGGCTTTTTGTGTACTGCCACAGGGGGGGGGGGGAGGGCAAATTGGATCATCCCAAAAATATGATTTTATTCGTAAACTTATTTTTAAATAATATCGATACCATCGTACATTTTGTTCGAATATTTACCACGTAAGATATGAACTATGGAACGTGCTTTAATTACTTGTTCACGTTAGTAGTAATGGCTAACGAGGAAAAAGTTTAAAAAATTCAATATCCAACTTTTTGTGATTATTTAGTTAAGTTACTAGTTTGTAAACTTTATTTTTAGTCGGTAATCAATCACATGAGTCTCAACGTTCTACTTTTTTTTTTTGTAAAGCTACAAATGATTCGATTTTTGCGAAATTGTTTTTCGTGCTTGATCCAGTGAAAATAAAATTGATCGGTTATTTGAATTCTATTATTTTTGTTGGATCTTTTCGCGGGAGAGGGTGGGGGGCATTATCGCATCTTGGGCCCCTCGTACCTCTCCTCGCTGGGTCACCGAAGTAACGCAATAATAATTTCACGTTGGGCTCTAATCTCACACGAAGATAATCGCGCTTACGGAATGAAGAAAAACTATCGAGATACATCAATGCTGCATGGACGAAGTGCTCGTTGATTACGCGAACCTCATTACGACGTATAACGAGAATCGTTACGACTGGCCGCCAGAGATTTATTCCTTAAATATCCTTGCGCGAATCCGCACAACCATATAGAATTTCCATGATTATTCTTGGTCGGGGCAACAATCCTACAACAGCAGAGAAGGTCTCACCAGACTTCCGTTCCGGGTGATAAACAGCAGTTAAATAAAGGGAAAAAAGTATTCAATTAAGTGCCCTCGTAATTCCCGGTTATTATCGGAAGAACGAATGAGCTTTTTCCAAATGGATAGCAACAACGTTCTCGATTTTAATGGCCCAATGAGATGTTTTTTTTTTCGCCACTCCCGAGAGATGACGTCGACGATAAGAGCCGTTCTATTTATCGATGTAATAAACGAGCAGTTAAAAGTTAATAATACGTAAAATATGCAAGGATTAATCTTAACAAAAAGCGATCTGAACTATAATTATTCTTATTATTTTGTTCAATTCATCGTTCCAGGAGCGTTTGAAAAATTTAAAATTTTTGAAATCCATGTTGTTCCTTGATATACCTGCTGCTGATCGAAATTGTTTGGTATGTGAAAAAGTTCTTATGACAAATGAAATATAAAAAAAAGATTTGTGACTCTGAAAATAAGTAAAATACCCCCCCCCCCCCCCTCTCAGCCGGTCTTTATCTCAACTGCTTTATCATTATTCCCAAAGCAGAAATACAAGAAACCAATCCCTTTTCCGAGCATCGAAAGGTATGCAAGGCTTTAAGGGTGCATCGGAGTGTTGAGTTTTCCTCGAAAGTGTGCAGCAGCGTAAAATCGCAATGGTGGTTTCTGTGCGATCGTTCGAGACGTGGTAATAACACATTCGAAAGGTTATAACTCGAAGTACGAGGATACGTATGTATCTAGTTACAAATGCACGTGTATATACGTTTGATATATATGTACCGAGTTATCCTACACGATCTCATTATCCACAAACACATATACATATATCGCAAGGTTTTCTCGCTATCCTGCTCCGTTCCAAGGGTCACGGTGGATGCTCTCGGAGAATCGTGGTGGCGGACTATATAGTTAGGTTATATATATGAGCTGGTGGATTGGTATAGAAGCGCAGAATCACCGGTGAGCTCCGGGACTCTTATGGTTGCACAATCCCATGCATATAGCGTGTGTTGTTGCGGTTCGAACGACGTAACTTCTTGTAAGGTAAGACTACTCTCCACCTCGCGCGTAAAGCCTCTCTCTGCCCTCATCCGGCGTCTCCTATTCACCCTGCAAGCTTGCGCCATTATTGCCGTAAGTCCGAGACCGCACACACGTACACGGGTCAACATGTGGGGGCTGTCTCAATCAATAGTTTTACATTAATGAGCGTCCAGGGTTTTTCTACTTTCCAGGTAAAACACTTTTTTTCAATGTCGTGTAAAACTAAAATTGGCCAAGACGTTCGCAAGCAGAGTTAAAAAGTGCCACAAAAGATTGGACCGCAAGTACGAGGGTTCGAATTTCTGCTCGAAAAAATTAATTTTCTTTCACATTTTTTTGTTAGACAAAAAATACATTTTATTTACTTATCGTTGAACGGATTTAATGTTTACTTATCAGTTGGAAAACTTATTTTCGTAATTAATCGAATACTTGAGGCGAATTAATAATTCTTTACATTTTTTTTGTAGAATAACAAAGGTGTTATCATTTCTTTCCGAGTGGATTGTATTATTCAGTAATGTACTAATAATACTAATAAATTTAATTAATAAAATCCATAATAATAACGTAATTTTTCCTTGATAAAACGAAACAGATAATTTTTGTCTATTGTAAACACGATAACAAGGAAAAACGATTTTCAATTTATCTCATAAAATAACCTTCATTTTTGGGTCGTTAACAATCTCTAAGTAAATAAATATTGGCCACGTTTTTTAAATATTTCGCTGTACATTTATTTATCGAGCTAAAATATAAATAATTGAACGTAGCTCGTTTACAGGAAGTTGCGCAACAACTTTCTTCCGATATACATAGTTCACGCACAAGACACGATTTGCATGCTCGATTTCGTTTTGCTTCGTAACTTTGACAGCACGAACGCATCAGCGAAAACAAAAAATAAAGTAGCAAATATAATAAACCGCATGCATATTGCGCTGTTGCGAAATCTGGCGATTTTGCTCGGATAAGAAAATCAAGCAGCTCTTCTCCGCGGTTGAGTCATGTGGAGGGATTTTTTTTATTCTATTCATGCAAAATGTTACGTAAAGGACGCAGTTCTATGCGCTGCACGAGCCGCCGGCTCGTGCCAATTAATCGCTCGAGATAATCACACACTCCCGGCCATAACGAGCTGGCCACGCTTTCACGTGAAAAAAAAAGAAATTTAAATAACTAACAAATATACATAACCCACGGACCGTCATTGTCTTGACCAGTTATAAAAAAAAAAAAAAATGGTCTTCCAACAATATAACAATTTCGATAAACGGGCGTTCCAATACACACACACACATATATATATATATATATATATGCAATTTCACGAAAACAGTCAAATAATTAATTCTACAAAAAAACAATCATTTTTCATCACTGCAATTTTGCAATTGCAATAAGTATTTCGAAAATCATGAAATATTATCTAATTATTTAGGTATTTGCTTATATAAGCATTTCAATATTTAAATAGTAATTTTTATGATACAAATTTTAATACAAACTATTTAAGTATTCAAATATAATAAACATATGAATATTTATTTTTTAATCATCAAAATGTAAAAATGTTATTATTCAGTTGCAATGTGAATATCTGTTATAGATAAAACTTTTTTATTTAAAAAAATAATGTTTAGTCATTGGCATTCGGTACGATTGCATTCTCAATTCTCCGTAGTCCGAGAGAGAAAAGAAACAGAAAAAATCTGATGTTCGAAGTTAGATAGGAAAGAGTTAATCTCTTCTTGAACTTCGCAGCAAAGAAAATCCGTATGGAAGGTATTAGAGATCTCGATATGCTGGGATACTGTGAAATCACGCGAGATGGATGAAGATGATTTCCCGCTCTGGCTCGATTCCTCTTTCTCTCTCTCTCTCTCTCTCTCTCTCTCTCTCTCTCTCTTAGTCATTCAGTATCTTCCTTTCTGTCTCTCTCTCACTATTCCTCTCACCATCGATGAGATAACGGTTCGTTTAATTGGATAAATGAAGTTTATTCAAGGCCACACGTACACAAGCTCCGGAAGTTATACGTTTGCTAGAAGGAATCATTACTGAACTGGTAATCCTATCCGATCCGAAACGTAAAAATTGTAATACTTATAAAAATGGATAAATCATTTATTTGCAACGCCACGTGTATACTTTGAATGAAACAACGGTCGATCTATTCCAGCAGCGTTCAAGTAACTTCTGATAAACAGTGAAGTGTGATTCTAATTCAATATATATATATATATAGATATCGACGACTACAAAGGAAATGCATTTTTATTTTTTTTCGACTTATTAAAAAAATATTGGCGTTTAAAAGAATCAACGCATTCCCATGAGTCAGAATCTAACGTTGCATATATTGCCGGCTTCTCACCGAAGTTCACGGATACCTTAAGATTATTACCTTATTCTAAAATATTACCTTAAGACTTTTTCTTAAGGTAATATTTTTATCCAAGATCAAATAAAGTTGAAACAAATGTTTTCTCGTCATTAATCTCGAACAATGTATTTGCGAATTTTTTTGAGTTCATTAGGTAGGAAAATATTGGCTAATCCTTTTAGAAATTAACATGGACTTACGCTACTTCAAAACCTTGATTAACCAGGTCCGGTCAATGACCAGGTACCCGGGTATCCATTTCAGCTTTGCAGATAGGATGTATTAACTTTTTCTTTAAAAAACTGTATTACCGTCTGGATCCCCGAAATTTAAGTAGTTTGAAACCCAATTTTTGTCAAATTTTTAAAATAATCAATTATTTAATAATGATGAACCATCAAACTTGATAACCACTTCGAGCAGCCTACATAATTCATAGTTGCATCCTTAATTATCGTTTGGCTGGTTATTCTTTCAAATTGATACATTTATTCGTGATAATAGAGTCTTTTTATGGCACAAGAGAATTCAGGATGAGGCTGGATCGGCTCACCTTAACCAGCGTTGATGAGGACGAATTCTGCGGAAGACCAGGCTGAAGATGGTACCTCTTGGGTGTGAGCATCGCTGGTGGCGCACCGAGACTACCCGGCGCGACAGCGACGCTCGTCATTGTCATTTCCGGCTACGCCGGAGCTTCTCACGAACGACGATCCGACACTTCTGTATCTCCCGTGTGGATAATAAACACCCCGACTTCCCTCACTTTTCTTATGTCCGATTACGATGTTGCGTTTCTCCCAGGATCTCATCCTCGACGTATCAGCTTCTGTGAACAAACATGGCGTAGAGCCTCGATGCAATTATGGTTTAACGACTCTTCGCTATTTTCATATTTCCTTTCTCAGATTTTTATCCGTTTTATACAAGTTTAAATGCAAATGCGATTGAAGAAAATTAAAGGATTCAATTTCAGTAGAAACTCAAATATAACTTTGCAATTCGAAATTCTACACTTAAAATTTTACCTGAAGCTGCTTAAAAAGGTCCTCCAAAGAAGGGAAAATTATTTTTTCGATGTATCAATAATTCTTGGCTTTATAAACGTGCACAGATCCATTTTTACAACAAAAAAAAATTCCTTCAAAGTAACGCTATCGTGCAAATTACCGATATTTTTTAATAATCTTATTTACTACTGCAACACATTTAACGGGATGAAAAATGTTTCTGGATACAAAAAAAAAACACTTGTACGATAGTAAAACTGTACTGTAGTGTTTCTAGATCTTCCATTTATATTGTTTTCCTAAGTTTCTCACTGCTCCATCAATATGTATCAAACAAACCGTTAGAACCTCAAATTCATTGCGCTCCCGCATGACATTTTTTTTTCTTATTTTGTAGTCCCAAAAAGAATAATTTTACGGTTACGAAAAATTCAAAATAATATGGAACCCTAATTTGGGATCGTGGAGATTCCTGGTATGATGGAACTAATCGTAGTACTTTCATTACCATCGCAAAATAATGACTAGATATCCGTATGGCTGTTTTTTTTTTGTTCACGCGCAGGAGTCGAAAATCCAAAGATTTTTCGTTAATTCTTTTGCGTTTGAGGGTAAAACAACGAATCCTCAAATAGAAAGGCGCGTATTAAAGAGGATTTCAACATTCCGGTATTCCGAGTCATTCTTTGCTTCGCCAGCCTGTAAACGAATGCTGGTCGATAGCGCGTATCAATAGAGAACGGAAGTTGCCGTGAAAATGCAAAAATCGAAGACCAGAACAGAAGGCGAGGGGAAAAAAAATAGGTTCGTTGACTTGCGTAAATCCTGCATCTAAGAAAACCCGTGTTACGTAAGAATCCGTACAATGGCGATAGAGCACTCGTGATGCAATAACATTTTTATCCGCGCGCGCGGTCGCGAAAGTATAGTGAGCGCGGGGGCGGGAGATCAACGCCGATTTCGTAAGATTCGTCTCACTCTCGTGGCGCTTATACCGAATCCTTGGAGCGATACAACGAGAGAGAAAAAGAGAGAGATGAAGAGATACTGGAGAAAGCTAAGAGACAACGAGATGACCTCGCGGGCGTCTTACAACTCCGCATCCGCGTATTTCCAAATGAGGAAACGAGGGAAAAAAAATAACGTCCCGTATCACGTTCAATCGAATTTTACGTCGAATACTTTTTCACGCTCGATTCACAGTCGCAATGCTGATTGCGTTTTGCGAGATGCGAACGAGGCTGTACTGCGAAGAGATTATACCAGAATCACTATTATTAACGATTTTTTCAATTTTTTTTCATACCATGAATCGATTTGGTCCAAGGAGGTTATTTCGATGGGTGACCGTTTATTCAAGTATTAGCTTTTGAAAGTTAAAGATTTGGTATATGGAACATCCGAGGATAGAAAATCACTTTCTTCGTCGATGTTTTCTTTTTTTTTAACTCTGAGAAAATACTTCGACGTATTTTTGCAGAAGCGATTGTTTATGATTTCTATAATTGAATATATTTTTAATGATATTTGGTAAACAATGTTTTTAATGTACTTACATTTAAATGTCAATCGATTTTCCAATCATTTTAGTAATTTTTCGAAAATTGTTGTTTTTTGAACAACCCTTATTTTCCAATCGTCAAAGTAGCCCCTCGAGTTCGATTTTATTCGACTGCAGAATTCAGCTCAAAATTTGTATGAAACCCAAACCTAATATTGGGGTCACGGATATCCCTGGTATGATGGAACTCATAGTAGTACTCTTATTATCGTCGCAAAATAGTGACTGGATATCCGTCTCGTTGTTTTCTTTTTTTTTTTTCATTGTATGCAAACCCGTGTACAAAGCGTAAATACGCACAGAGTACGTATTACAGCGCGAATGCGGTTGTGGTCGGGTCACGATTCAATCAGATGTCTCGGCGAGTGATGGTCGCACGCGAGTACGTGCAAGTCATCGATTATTAAAACCGCGGGTATAATTGTCTCTTGTTGCCGGATGTTCTCATTTGATCTGTACGTTTCTATTTGTATGTTCGTTGAAAGAAGAAAAGGCGTAAGTCCGGCGACCTCCGTATTTCGAATTATGCCGAACACACGATTCTGCGTGGAAAGGCCCTTTCACGTGTCCACGTGGATGCCTTTCCTTACCATTAGAGAGACCAATGGAAATTTCATGTACAAATTGACGAGGTCGAAAAATCGATCGATTAATTGTTCCGCGATCGATATCGAATACCGATCTCTTCGGCGTTACGAAGGACGAGAAAATAATCGAATCGTAAAATCGAACTAACTTTCACTCCTCTTTTTGTTGCGTTCTACACCGTGGGAGATCGAAGGCAACTCTCAACTGAGAAAAATACAATTCGTTCGAATAATACGATCTCCCGTATACAACAGAGCTGAGTTACATTTGGAGCAAGAGAAAGGCCTCGGGAATTTGAATTTTTAAATTAACATTTGAAGTGCACTCGTTTTTAAAAACAAACTTTATTGAAAGATATACTACGAACAATGATGGGACGAAATCAGCAATAAAATTTCACCAAAATTATTGTAATGTTATTTACTCGAAAAAAAAAGAAAAATTTCACGTGTCTACAATAAAATCATTTTGAATTATCTCATTCTACTATATCTACGTTCGTCCAAATATTTGTTTTTGTTTAATTAGTGATTCAAACATAAAAAAAAATATTCATTTTTATATAAAAACGATTAAGGGAATTGCATTATTCGTTGCCACGGGGCCTCCACACTTTTAAACGCGTTCCTTTAAAGCAACGATAATCTTTGCAACACGTTAAAGCAAATTGATCAAATCTTTGTTTTTTCCTAAGGACTTTCCATCACCTAGAATCCTGCACGAGCAACATATCTCATCTGATGGTATTTACTTTTTCTCGAAAAAAAAAAAAAATAAACAGCAAATACACGAAGTACGTCGACTCCGTAAGGGCCATAAAAGAAGGATCGGGTTCTCTCCGAGCCAATTGACACTACGTCTGAAAGCATTTATTGGATGTACGGCGACCAAAAAATATGTTTCAAACACTGAAAGTACCTTCTAGGAAATGTCATAAAAGGTAATTTCTTCGGGAGGAATTCCATGGGCAATTGTCCACGTGAGTGCACTTAAAGGCCGAGTAGATTGTACATATGTAGATGAAACGCTGCAACGTGCGAGATCCAAACGACGAGGAGATGCTGAATATTATGTGATCGTTGATGAGGATCAGGATTCTAGAGATTCCTCTCAACGTTGCGGTATTACAAGCCAATTGGTGAGGAGTGCTCCATCGAGTCATGTGTACAAACTCTCATATATGTCTGTATATACTTAGGAATCTATTTTTATACATCCATGTAGTTATATCGATATTTACGTGATATTTAATTCAACATACGCGCAGCTAAATTTCCAGAACGCTCTACGTAACAGTTTGAATTTTCTCTACGATCTATCGAGTCATTAGCCAGTCTTATTTACTGGTTTTTCATTTCGTTAGTCAAAGCTGTTAAACAAAAAAAAACTGTTAGAGAAAAGCTCGAACGGGTAAATTTTTTCCTGAAAACCGTTAAAGGAACAGACTTTGATATTGATAAGCCCTTTACATCACGTAGAATGAGTGTACTTTTTAAAAATGTTTTTTACCCTATAGTATTTCAGTCTCGCAGCAGAAGCTTTTGTCAAACAGACTGTAAACGTCTCGTTGGCTTCGTAGAAGGGAGGAACCGTAAAAGTCCCACACTGACGATGTTTCGGAGATTCTTGAGCCTGTCGTTTTTTTTTTTTAACTTTTTAAATCCTCCCGCGTATCTTTCGAGCAACATTCTTGGTGGTTTAATTTAGATGGGTATACCGGAATATCTTTATCGCGGGGAATCGGAGAGAGGGCGCTATGGGCGTCCGTGCAAAAACGAGTTTTGGCAGTTTCGAAAAAGGGGGTCGATAATCTTGGTTGTAGGCGGGTTAGAATCCCCATTAAGGGACGGCTCGCCATTGCCATCATTTAAAGTGTGCCATTGCCCATTTTCGCTCCCTCGAATAACGCGGTTATTTTTTCGAGCATCTCCGCTGTAATTTGGTGAAGGCTTGTCTGCTTTTTGTGTGATAGGGCAACTTTTATCTCCGCTGGGGGAAAAAAATAAATACCTTGAACGACGAAGAGTCCGCGAAAAGGTTGGCAAATAGAATTATCACGGATAACTCTGCCCGTACACTTCAGCTATGTGTAGATAAATAATGCGCAGCATCTCTGGCGCATCCTACTCGGAGGTTTGCGAGAGAGAGAGAGAGAGAGAGAGAGAGAGAGAGAGAGAGATGGGCGGGGGGCGAACAAGACGCGTCTATCCACCGAGGAAAACCCGTTCTCAGAGTATGCATTCGCTTGTATTCACATTCGCACAAAGATGGCGGTGGTTTGTGTCGGGCGTCGCGTCGACAGCTCTCATTCCCGATGTCTCCAGTGAACAAAAGTGCGCACTCGGTGCTCACGAGCTCGATTCGCGTTTCCACTCTTTCCCTCTCACTACTCTCACTTAAGAGCTTGCGCTACCGTGAACTTTTCAAAAAATCGTTTCTCACTTTTTGCGATACCTCAAATTGAATAGAAAGATTCAACGTGTGGTACAGGAATTATAGATCGCAGTTCAACTTATCATTGCAAAGATAAAACTGCTGGTCAAATTTTAAAAGCGTTTTTATTGATGTTGTTTTATACAGGAACGATGTATCGCGCGCACCGTTATCGTAAATAACATCGATTTTCGGGTCGTCACAGTAGCCTAACCCTATCGAGTCTTGCTGAAAATGAACAAGTTTTAAGTCGTTTTCCTTCGTGTCCCGATTGATATGTCAGATACGAATCACGAATGTAATCAGTGTTGAAAAAAAAAGAAATCAGGGAGGATCGGTTGTCACGATGATGTCACAACGCTCGTTTCAAGATCTGAACTATCGAAACATCTCGTCCGACTAGCGATCGGAAAACGGTCCTGTTGTTGATCCGAGGATGAAGCACGTTCAGGAAACCGTCCCATCTCGTCGACGAGACGTTGCGCGAGGCTGGCCGTCGACGTGGACCGAGAACTCGGGAAATCGTTGAAACTAGTTTGGTGGAATAGAGTCCGAGGAGAAGCTCTCGGTTAGGAGCGGTGACGCGGCAAAAACTAGATTGCAACGAATGGTACGGCAACGCTCGCGGCATGCCCTCCCTTTTGCTCCTCTTTTGCGGCTCTTCCGCCGCAAGAAATCTCCCATTACCCAAGAAGGCGCTTCTTCCTTCGACCTCGAGCCCGGACCGAGCACGCTCGTGAGAGATCCCCCGAGATCTCGATCCTCAAGGGCTAAACATCGGTAAACGACAGCGCAATCAAAGGAGTGGAAAATCATCGATGTCGAATGCGGGTTCACTCGGACGAAGAAGCGAATCCCTGCGGAGCAAGAAATTCCAGCGGAACTACGAGCCGAGGAATCTTGAAAGACCGTCACGAGCGAAATAAAAATGGCCCATGGATGGAGGATCACCTTGGAGATTGGAGGGATCCGTTTCAACCTTACATTTTTTGACGGTCGGTAGCCGTAGAAAGTGTTCGAACAAAATTGAGGAACTCTTCTTATGCATATTTTGCAAGCCTATAATTTGTGGTAGGACGAAAATTCATTAAACTTCAGATTACCTAAACTCAAAATCGTCTTCGGCTGATGAGTAATGATTTGCGAACTAAAAAAAAAAAAATAGTTAACCGATCATTTCTCATCGGTCCAAGTTGATTTGGAGATTACGCGAGCGGCTTGGCATTGAAAATAAAATGTTGTACTCCAAGAGTGCCGTTTGTTCAGCTGGAGTCAGCGTTTGAACACGTTTTGGTGTTTACAAAATCGTTTAAAAAATCAAATTTATCGTACACTCAGCCCGCCTTTATCGAAAAACGAATCGATTAATATCCTGATTTTTCTTTTCGCGGCTCAACGAAACAATCATCCCTATAAGAAACGCGTGGGGTATCAGTTCTCTCGGTTGAAGAGCAAAAGAAACTATGCACGACTTCAGGGTTAAATTTGTTATTTGTAAAATTCCCATCGCGAGGACATTGCTCCTCTGCCGTTGTTCGATGATCAGTGGAAAATTGATTTCCACGTGTAGACTGGAAACAATCGCAGGAACGAATCGCTGGAAGAGGCTGGTATGTCTCTACCGTTTGGGCTGCTGCAACATTATTCACGGGAACAAAAGGAGGATCGTTTAAAGATGGAGGATTGACGCATGCCTCTCATCCGCGGATGACAGCAGCGAGACAAGGAGAGGAAATACAAATATCCATACGCGTGATCGCATACGCGAAGGTGCAAGCTACTCCGAGTACCGTTAGCTCTCCTCCCTGATCATGTACGCGTGTACGTATATATACATATAATACTCGAATCGATGATACTTCGAGAATACGAGGGGCCATTGTCATGCAAGATCGCACCTATGTTCCCCATACTCGCTCGTCGTAGCTTTTATTTTTCATCAGCTTTTTTTCGCGACAGCTCCCTGTCGCGCATTCCAATTGGCCTCGCGAATGCTCGAACTCCGGGTAATCGACTCGATGCAAAAAAACGTACAGGCGGCGTGCATTTGTAAACAGACGATTGTTCAAGATATGGCGAAAGGAAAAAGAGGGAAATTGTCGGTAGCTAATTATTGGGTAACAATTGCTAATCGTACATTTGGCGATTCTTCGGATAGACAAAGATAGGCAAAGAGGCGATAACTTTAGTGGGGTTTTATAGGTATAAAGCTTTGTAAATTGAAAAGTTGGAGTTAAAGAATATATTTATTTACACGAATAATTAGGGAAACGCGATTTGTAGTTTAAGTAATAGCTTCCACACCTTTAAATATAGCCTGACCCCGAGAACTGTGATTAATTGGATAAACGAAGAAAACTGTCAGCGAGAATACAATGGAGAAACCTATTGCTTGTGACGATGAACCAATTTTGACGAGAAAGAATAATCGACTCCACTGGAGCGTCTAGAGTTTTTAAGGCCGCGACAATGACACAGTTTCATAGATGTACATATTCGAATTGGTCGTTTCATTAGCTCGGTCAAAGTTTTATCATCGCTTGTATCGTTACTTGCTCGCTAATGGAATTTATCCATGGCCACATTCCGTACACATTATTAGTTATAAGATTGAGGAAGGATATTTCGTCATTGCGGATTCGCTCGTCAGGATTTCGAGGTTGCGAATATATAAAGACCCAATCGTTTCAGCTGTTATCGAGTTAACTTCCAACTACTCGGGCAATCGACCATCATGAATTTTTCCAATCATGGATCGTATTAATCATATTAACCATCGTATTAATCCACAAAACTATTTAATCGAAAACGTGTTTCGTATTTTTTTTAAGATTAACCAGTTTTTTTAAATTCATGAGATTCTCGCTGTTTCAAGTGTCGAAGAAATTTCATTTTTTCAGCTCGAATGAAGAGCAAGCCTTTGAACAGTATTCTCGATCGTTAACCTCCAATGCCGCGAAAAATGTGCTGTGGTAGACTATTTTAAAAGCAATTCCACCCTCATCTCAAAATCCCCCATAAACCGTTCGATGATGGTACGTTCTTTGCCAAGGCCAACGGTCGCAAACGCGTTATCACGTTGATTCTTTTCCCTACGTTTTTTCATTAAGGCGTCAAGGCCGAGGATATCCCGATGCTAATGAGATATACGTACTCGCAGTCCAGACACGCGGTACGCGCGCGTGTGTTCCAATTCTCACGGGGCGCGGGGCCTCACCATCCGGGACAGAACGTATACACCTTTTGCCCCGCCCCTCCCCTTCTCCGCGCCGACACTCCGACCCGAATAATAAATAATCACCGGATGGCTTTGGATTTTCACTTCTTTCACCCCGGTTTCTTGTCCAGCTCGAAACATTTATAATACGATCCTCCCTTAATTATCAGTTTACCGAGTCGCTTGACTAATTAAACCGAAGGATTTTTTTAAATTGATTTCATCATCCTGAATAAATGAAGTCTCGTAGATATAGCTGCGATTGTGCAATCCGTTTGTAACGTACTCTGAATTATTGTGCATTTTTTTGTCGAAACGATACGACGGAAAATAAAAGAAGCGACCAAATACCCGAAATCTCTTGAATTTTTATACTATGGGATTTCAATATTTCATTCGTAAAATTATCTCTACTGTATATATTTATTTTTGTCCAGTCTTTGTAAAGTCTTTCCGTTTTAGATACGCGACGCTGACTCCGAGGGAATCGCAATACCGTGCTAAGTGTCAGAGACGCTAACGCGAGGATTCTAACGTCCAGAGGCTCTAATCGAATTTAGCACTTTGCACGGACGAAGTTGGTGGAGAAAGACCGATCGTGAAAACTCAAGACGAAACGAGAGCGATGATAATCGATGGCAACTCGGAGAGTAGACTTTTTTCGCCCCGATGGAAGATACGACAACGCGTCCCTCAAGATCTCACTCGTCGCTATACCAACGCATACGGAATATGACGACCCGATAACGGGACTTCACCGAGGAACGGTTTATCGTTTGACACAAGCCGCATAGACACTGAAACTTTCGTTGAATCGCTGTGCGCAAGCGGGACTCGAGAAATGCGAACTTGAAAGACGTTTCTGTATAGAGGAAGGGAGAGTACAAGTTTATGGGATAATTTTATTTGAAATTTAAAAAAATAGTCAACAATTACCGAGTTTGACCGATCGATTTAGAAATTTACTTGGAAAAATCGAAATGATAGGAATATTTTTCGACAGCAATCTTTGCAGATGGCAAAAATTATGAAACGAGGTTGATCGTTGAAGAACGCAGATTGTAATTGGATTTCCATTCAATTTCAAACGAAAGAATTTGATATATCGCTACAGGGATTTTTAAAAAACACAGATTTTTTAAAAATATCCCTATGAGAAGTCCCAATGCCCGGGGTCTTGAAAATATCCTTCCAGAGATGTAGGTGCAGCTTCCACAGATCCCGCAAATCAAATGGATTAGAAAAAATGCGATCGCCTCGTTCTGAGAGTACGTTCTGGTAGAAGGCAAATCAAGACTGCTGAGGATAGATCGATACTTATCTGCTTCTGCGGACCTTGGAAAATCATGTTCTCGTGTACTTCTGACCAACTATTTCTGTCGCCCTCTTCCTCATTTATCATTTCGATATGTATCACCTTGTACGCATGCAGACAATTTATAATTTCTGTCTGGTGGAGTTTCAATGGATATAGAGAACTCGATCGAGGCCTAGCTAATATGGTGAATTCAGCGCGGTCTGTATCTAGCACTAAGTATCCCAAGATCACTCGTTCCACGACGTTGATCTTCGCGAAATCAATTTGCCCGAAAAGTAAGTGCAGATTCATAAAAATATTCATTTTCAAAGATCACAACTAATTTCTTTATAAACTTTTCGAATTTAGGTATTCAGGATTTTTTGTATTTTTCAAAAAAATCGCTTGTACGCTCTGTTGGAATCATCCAATTTCGGATTGTTTTTAAATGTTGCCCGCTTTCGAGAGAAATGAAGTTTGCGTTTCCAAAAATTCTGAAATTCGAAGCTCGGAATATGTTTCAGTGGAGTCCTCGAATTAAAAATTTTTAAGTTCGGTAATTACGAAAAGGGAATATGAAATTAACAAAATAACTGGCAAAAGTTATTGGAATCCTAGAATTTCGGATTTTCTTTTAAATGCGTTCATAATTTCTGGGGCAGATGGATTCTACGTTAAAAAACATAAAAAATTCCCCTCAATTTTTATAGAGATACTCGAACATGGAAATTTATGAAATATAAAAATCAATAAACTCCAAAAACAAGCAAAGTTTTTAAAAAATGCCCTGATTTAGAATCATCATGTCCTATAAATAAACAACGTTGAAAGAAAAAGATAGTACGAGTGAATTGCAAGAATCACGAGTAATGACCGAATATTGACATTAAGAACGAACTTCTAGATTCGTTTGTGCGAATGAAACGAGATTTTCATCCGAGGTCGAAAAATAAATTTCTCTTCGCGGTCGTGCACACTCGAACGCGAGATCCCTCAAAAAGGTTCGTCAAAAAAAAGGAGAGAAAAAAAATGTGCACGCATTAAACGTGAAATTCAAGTGGTCCAGGTGTAAAATTGGTGCCGCGGTGTTGGAAAGTTGAGAGTCGAATATAATCGCGATCTCCTCGGTGGGGAGTCAGCGACGTGTGACGCGCTCTCACGCAAGCCGATTTTCTCGATAACGCGTCACTCCCGTGTGTCTTCTATTCTTTCTGTACACTGCAACGGTGGAAAAATCGCGTTTCGGACATCACCCAAGCGATAGTCGAGTACGTTCGGGCGGAGATCGACGTCGGTAGGCGGATGACTTCGAAATACGAAAAAAAGGAAAAACAAACAAAAAAAAAAACGGATGGCCGGCAGTATTTCGTAAAAAAAAAAAAAAAAAGATTTGTATGCCGTTGAGTCCGGCACAATGAATGCGATACGGGAGATAGGGAGGATCGAAGATGCCGAAACAATCGGATCGGAGATAACCTCGATATGCTTTGCCGAGGCCCTGAGGAAGAAGCTCGCGTAACGAGAGATCGAACGGCCGATGGACAAAGGAGGATGTAAATTGTTTTATTCAAGAGGTAAGGCGTGGACATTCGAAAGCTTTAAAAAATTCATTCGTCGGTGCAAGAATTGCTGATCGAAAGTAATCTTGTAATTTACAACGCTAGAATCAATCTTTGAGTTTTCACTGTGGGACGTGAGGTTCAATCTTAGTGAAGTCTTAGCAAAAATAATCTATTCAAAGAAAAGTTTTATCTATGTATACAAAAATTAGATTGATGCTAGCTTTAGATCAACCGCATCGTCAAAATCACATATTCTTTACGTTCAATGGTCCGTTGCGAAGTTGATGACGACTAGTGTATTTATTAATAGTTTTTTATAAAATGTTCGTTCTGACCGATGTTAATTTACATATACCAAACATCCATTCGTATTTTAATTATTGGTATTTTCAGCTGTACAGGGTCGTTCTTTCTTTCCACATTCACCAACCAGCGCATTATACTTCGTTATCATACGCATTTGTACCGAACCCGTTAACCTTAAAATTATTGTTTTCCTATAAATGTAATTTAATGTAACGTTATTTAATTAAAATAAAATTAATACAAAACGAATAACATTAAATTTCAACCGGCCAATATTAATCAAGAAGTTATATCGGTAATTTAAAAATTTGGCTGTAATTAACGAATACTATTATAATATTAATTAAATTCAATCCAGAAGATCAGCGTCGTGAACAAAGTATGAAACAACCATTTTAATGAATGAATGAAAATTGTAATTTTTATTAATTGATTCAATTGGCTTTTTTAAACGACGCTGATGATCCGGTCATCACAGTAGCCTAACTCCTTAAAACGTTAAATTCCACGGTTGGTAAGGTTGTCCATGGCGAAGACGCTTCCCAGCCGGCAGAATATATTCACAGTAAAAGTGGCCAGTACGGATGAGGTTAACGCACACGCCCCTCACATCCTCGCGATACTTTGATCGGATATTTGGAAATATCCAAGCAACCTGCCGGAAACCTCAATCGATTCTCTCGTGCGGCTCGTTGGCACAATTTCGATATAATCGTATACACAGTACTACCGGACGATACGAGCGAGCTCGGAGCTTTCATTTCCTTCTCGTGTGTTTCACGTACGTATATTTCTGATTTTTTCCTACCGGAGCTCTCGGACTCGCGAACCTACGGTACGGGAGGCAACATCTAACACGGGAGGAAGCGTATGAGCCACGCTCCGCGCCTTTTCCCTACAATCTCCTACGAAACTGGCACTTGCGAACGAATATAAATCTCGTCTCCGTAGCTTGGGTCGAATTATACGGCGACCAGTTGGAAACATAAGAAATAAAGGTGGTCAGGATACTCAAAGACTTTTTTCTCATCTTTTGAAAACGTTAAGAGGGGACCGCACCCGCGAGAAAACTTCGACGCAGCTTCGGCTCGCGTCGGTAAAGGGGGAGCCTGCTTTAGAGGCTTTAGAAAATCGGTTTTTTCGAGGATTTTTTTTGGGAAGGAAAGAAATATCTGATTGAAACGATATTTTCAGAATTTATTGTTGTATATTTCAACAGTCTTCTCAAATTTTTTCATTAAGATATATGTCGTATTATGCTTGATACAAGCATGCACCGAGGCGCCTCGAGTATGCATTTGTCGTGCGGCGCATCCATAAATGTTTACACTTATAGTGAATATTAGAGTAAGTATTATTTAATGAAACTACTCTCATCATTTATTATTACTTAAGTACTGTAATCAATAATTTTTTATGAATATCGAAATAATTATAATCATTTATAACGAACATGTAAATATTGATACAAAATATAAAGTTTAATTAAAAAAAAATAAGGAACATATGTATTCATAATGAATACTTAAATAATTATAATTATATATAATGATTTAAAAAACACTGAAAAAAGTTGAATGTTTAAAAATGATTAAAAAATCTACGGGTGCTCCAAACAAATCGAACTAACAATTTTAATAGATGGGATTTATTATATTTTAATGCACAATAAATTATTTATGTGTACATGTTTCGAATAATGTAAGCGGCTCCCGCGCCCAATATGTAGGTAGACTGCTTTCCTCGCATTATGAAAGTGGCCTCACCCGAGGATACGAGCAAGGGAAAAGTGCGTAAGACTCCCGCTACTCCAGCATACGTTCAAGGGAGAATGCAACGAAGTTTCAACTTTCTGACTCCGTCTACTATTTTTTTAAAACGTATTTTCTCCTTATGGATGTAGAGCAAAAAACACTCTGTGATCGGTGGTCGTATTGATCGATAACTATCGAAATTTTGTTATTCCATAAATTTATAAATATAAATGTACATTTTAATAAAGATAACCATATTTCGATAAAAACAAATATTTTCGATTTCGACGAATATAAATATATTTGTAATTTCCATAAATATATATGGAGAATTCGTGACTTTTTTTAGCATATACCCAACTCATTGTTTCATTTTTAGTGAACTATTGGAAATAAAAAAAATAAACATTTAATCATTCTTCGATCCTTGATACTTCGAACTCCAATGCAAAGTATATGAATGATCGAACTTTTGTTCGAGATATTGGGGATTAATTAAATATCTTTTTTTCAATATTTAGTGATTTACAGGAACTTTCTTAGGGAATATTATTTAAACAACGAATAATATTAATCGAGATAACTCCCCAGGTGACCCCAGCAACCACATACTGCTGACCATTTTCTGATCGATTGTAAATTTATGAATGCGGAATAAAAAGCCACGACTAGTTAGATAAACATAAATATTTAATGTTTAATTTTCGAAAGCATTTTATTCTTTTTTTCTCATATTTTGTGATCAGAAAAAAAATGTTTCGCTTTATCGACCAAACAAAATAAAGATGCCATAATTGAAAAGCCTTTTCTGTCAGGGAATAGATTCGATTTCTCGTCACTTAATAAAACAATATGATTTATGCGAGTGGAGAATCAGTTATTCCGGAGGAAGTAGACTCAAATGAAATATCACGGTCCGCGATACGGAAAGGATTAAGCGCGTAAGCGTTCGTCATTTATGAGGTTAGAAATTTTGCGTTCATGCGGCAATTTTGCTACTGTTGAGTTACAATGTACTTCTCTATCGGGTTATGATTCTTCTCTGGGTTTGAACATAGTCGAGCTGTCGAAGTAACAGCCCGGATGATTTATGGCGCGAAATAATTGACTCTTTCTTCTTACAAAGCGCGTATATGAGCATGCAGCCACATCGCGAAAGAGCGAGATAAATACGTCGTACGGTATATAACGTAAGTGTTTCATCGCATTGAGGATCGAGAGTTGGCGCAGAACTCTGTTAGTTGATGTCGAGCGAAAGTTTACATACTCGCAAGAACCAAGCCAGCCTATTCCCGAGCGGAAAATTTCTTGAATGGCAGCCAAGCTATATATCTTCGGAGGCTTTGCAACGTACACCCAACGGTTCTCCACTTATTGTCGAAATATATATAAAAGCAGCATCGCCTCAATTGTCGATTCGTGCAATAAAAAATTTATTTTTTTTTCAGCTAATCGATCGTTCAATGTCCTTTGCTAGCGTTTGTGTATTCTTCTATTTTTCGTATGCTAGTACAGAGATTGAACATATTAATAAGTTGAACGTTACTTGATTCATTAATTTAATGATTGATTGACTGATTGAAGGGAGTTGATTGCTTGATTTATTAAGTAAGTGGTTAATAAAACTATTAGTCAATTGAGCAATTTCGTAATAGATTTATTGTTTTATTCATTATGTTAATTCATTATCAAATTAATTAATTAATTGGAGAATTCATTAACGCGTGGTGGATAATAAATCTGAAATGTATGAATAAACAATAATTATCCGTAACATTCCGAACTTCTGGTCCCAATACCCATCAGAAAAAAGTATGGAAAATTGACCTGTTGTTTGGGAACGAAGCTTTTTTGGAGTACCCGTTAATCGACCTCTACTGAATAAAAAACATGTTTGTTAAACTGCCACGGCACGTAAACGGTCAGATAATCAAGCACGAGTATCAAACACGAGGCTCGTCCTGCTGCAGTTTGTTGGAAGTACAAATATAACCGAATACAATTACCCACGAGTGTAGAAAAATATTTCACCGTTCGTTTTACCTCGGTATCTCGTGTTTCGCGAACGAGAGATCGAAAGAGAAAGAGAAGCCACCTGACGTGGATAAATTACCAAGCGGATATTGCACGTATCGATCAGCCTCGTCCACGTGGTTCTACTCCAAATGACGGTACGATCCGAGCACTTGAATTCACATCAGCTAATCTCCAAATTTCCATCAAAGTGTCCGATGATGTATCTCTATTGGTAAGCTTTGAAATTTTCGATTAACAACACGATTGATGTGAAAATAAACAAAGTATTTACTTAAGGGGGGATTTTTGAGTAGACGGCCGAAAAAATATGTGAATCTTGGGTATTATCTCAAAAACTATTTGTTCGATTGTATAGAAGTTTAAATCACTCAAAAACAAGACTCAAGGCAAGTGATAAAGATATTGACGAAAAAATGTTTACCTCGATGTGTCCCCTTAAGAAACGTGCAGATGAAAACGCGTATTCAAAATCGCTTGAAACTTTTATTAGGAAATCGTCCACAAAATACATATTGGATATTATCGAGAATACCAATTTTTACGTGGATTCGTACAAATCTGTTAACAGAAGTAAAACGGTCGAAAAAAAAATTACTTGTTTAATCATTATTTCTCATTTATGCAAGGCACGAATTAAGGTCGTAATGTAAGATGGTAATCGTTCCGGTTGGACTACTCCACCACGTAGTCGAATAGAAGTCATCAGACTTCTATTACTCGTCGCTACGCATTCTTTCCTACGTGCACGTGTCCACGTTTGTAAGACGACGATTCAAACTGCATTTCTAAGCAAATTTACAGGTGTACTCGGATGTCCACGTTTCACGAAATGTCACTGAGAAAACGGACTCTTTACACCGAGTGAAAATTAGCTTCGATTTGTGTATAAGAACAATTAACATTTTGCACGTTTTGACAAATCGAGCAAACATTTTTTTTTCGTGATCCCTAAATCCTGCCATATCACTATAGGGATTTTATAGGAAGATTATGAATAGAAAATCCTGATGGGAATCCAACTCTGCGTCGTTCTACTGTCTTATTGACATCGTTTAACTAATAATTAAATTAAAAGAATTCTTCACTTTTACTTTACAACGAGGACTTGTTAGATCCACCAAAACAATATCCTTTAGTGATTCTGCGCCCAAATTTGCTGAGCTGTGACAGAATCCGATAGATGATGTGGAAAAATCTTTGAGGATTCAAATTGGGCATGTACATTAGATTGCAATGATGTAACGATTACAGTACACCTACGGAGATCCAATAGGATAATTCCTTGGATACTTATCAGGAAGTAGACTCGCAACTATGCGAGTCCGACTCAATCGTGGACTGCAATTTCTTCCTTTACTTCCAACTGCTTGCTAAATAATTATTCTCAAGGATAATAATTTCTTCAAGTCGCAGTTCACTATTCACTAGTTTTTAAAAAAGGTGAACGAACCTTGTCGTATGAAGAAAAAAAAAAATATTTTGCACAGCATCCTGATGTAAGAGAGGTAACGCTATAGATACGCGAATAAACGTGTTTCGTATGTACTTGGCCTGTCTCGGACTGGCAGTTCTCTCACCGCGCGCTTTCGTAGTTGTACCACTCGTCGAACGAGCTACCGTTCACGCTCCGTTTGCTATGGGTCAGCGCTACGTACATATAAGAGCAAATCCGAGATACGCAAAGAGACGTTGCACTTCGAGACGCCTTCCTCCTCAACGTCTCCGAGCAAAAGTTCATCTTCCTCATACCAATGAAATTGAAGTCTAGCACCATCTTATTATCGTCGTTTTAATCGTATCTCAATCATTGTGCCATCAATCATTTTGCAACGATGAGTTTCGTGACGTCAGAAGAAATCAGAAACTACCAGAAAATTGGTGAGTTCGTTGCCATGGTTATTTCTTCGCTGCCATAGTTACCACATCGTTGTCATGATTTCTACTTCGCTGACATGGTTATCAATTCGTTGTCATTGTGACCATTTCGTACCGATCGTTATAATGTTGCCGTGGCTTCCACTCGAATTGTTGCCACGATCATCACTCGGATTTTTAATCCCTTTTCATGGTTATCAACAGATCGGTATAGTTAACGATTCGATTTATGTATAGAAGGATCGCTCATCCTTCGATCTGGTCATTTATTCAGGCAGAAGTTTGAGAATTGAGAAGAGTGTGCAGTTTGCGAGAACGTTAAATCGGTCGGGTCTGGTCGATGCGATACGGCGAGTCCGTCCAGTGAAAGAGAAATAGAACAAGAGGGTTCACTAAAATATTCGCTGAAACGAGTTCCACCATTCACGCTCCGTTTAGCCTGGGTCAACGGATTGGATATCGAGAGACCATCGAGGATATTGAATGTCTTCCGTTGATCACAGTTATGTTCACGGGATATTCCATACCGTAAAAAAATCGAATTTCCATGATATACCAATCGATACATTGCAGGGTATCGCGCACCTTTTTCATTAATTATGTCGTAAGAAATGTAAGAGGGAGCTGAGCACGATCGTATCGAATCGACAGACTTACTGTTTATCGAAATTATTTTGATACATGCTAAAACAAAATAATTATTCAAGAGGGTATTCCAGTCCTTTGTTTAAAAAAAATCACATTCGAAAAATTGCATACGATCGACTGTTTATTTAACAAGAGCGTGTATGGCGAAAATGAGAAATTAATTGGGAGCGGAAATTGAAAAACAAAAAAAAAAATTAACGCACGCTACATATTATAGGCATGTTATGATGCTTTATTATTATTATTAAGTGGATCTATCACCTCCCCTATTGATTATCACCTGGCATCGCCGAGGCATACTTTTAACTAATTTCATGGCATCATCTGGAAGCAGCTTCACACCTGCGTCATCACCGGCTGTTTCACGCTCCGATGGATTGGTCTATTGGCTTGGCTAGACCGAGTATTATTGACGGGAGAACGTGACCGAAAAAAGTTTCGTTCGAAAAAGTAACGTACCAATTGCGGTTCATGTTTCCATCTGCACGTATCAATCTTTTTCCGCCGTGTTTTTCGAACAATAATCATTCGTTTGTGATCACAGTTGCAAGATATCGGATGCTCGCTGTGCGAAGCATCTTGGTGGAAGAAATCCCCTATCTACCAGCGTTCTTGTCAACCCTCTAAAGAGTTACGGCCAACAATACAGTTGTGTACGCTTTTATTAAACGGACCGTCATCCACATTGTATCGATCAGTCGCATTACTGAAATCTCATGCTCTAATTCGTTAATCTCTTTACGACCTTCGGCCCTAAGATTCTAAGGCTAATCTTATTTGCGCTTGGTACGAACTTTTGAAACACTTTTTCGCGTGCGCAGTGCAAATAGCGCGGCTTGTTTTCCGCTGCTGCTCCTGGAGAAATACTAGGGTGCTCCATACTCGTGCAAGGAAAAGTTGGCCAGCGCAATTAAGTGCGTTTCGCGATGCTGGAAAGCGTGCTCACGCGGGTCTCAACGGACAAGCAGTACGGAATACGTACCTGTTGCACTTACAGCATAAACATACCGTCGCAAACACAGAACTGGTATGGGAACTGGCTTTGGTGTGCACTTTTTATGAAAGTAACGGACGGTTGGATGAACACTGTTAATCGTTATATGGATCAAGTCTGGAACATTGTCGCGGCAGAGTCTGCGAAGTTTCTGTTTCCCCGATTGAATAATAAAAGAATTTTCGTTGCTTCATGAAAGGCAGGTACCTCGCCAAGCATCTTTGAATAGATTCTTTATTATTTCAGAGAAATAACAAGAATCGTAACGGGAGATGAGGATAGGGAATAAGTGGATGAGTTCAATACGCTACAAGCGAAAAAAAGATTCTCAACGAGGGATGAGCGTCGATTGGATGAAAACAACAAATTTTCTCGAAATGGCTGTCTGGTTGAAAATGGCCGATTGGCTCTAAAGTTTCGGAATAAATACTCAGAAAATTTGTGGTCAACCAACCTGTACTACCCAGCGATTCGACATTCCGGATTCGTTCGCGCAATAGTACCGAGCGAATTAGCTCGCAATCGTCGAGTGCCTGTTACCGATCAATCGCGCAAAATGGGGAGAAACAGCGGTTCGATACGATTACCAGCAAAACCCGGAATTCTCGGGCAGGCTGTCGCAACATCGTTTCCGTTTTCAAGAAACAGCCGGATCGGTGAATGACATCGCCATATTGTCTATAGTAATATTATTCACTATACTCGGATACTGGGCTCGCGGTTGACCAACGTTGAAGCCACTGATCGTTCATTGGCTGAACCGAAGTATTGAGTGTCACGTCACAGGCCGAAGGTGGACGGATTAATCAGGTGGTAGAGCACCATCCAGCCGAATGTAAAACGGTGCAACGACATGGAAAAGTTTGCGGTAACGGTAGCAATACCTCGATCAATTAATCGATCTTCCTGGCAGCTTTGGCACACCTGCGTAATCCTCTCTCCAATAACGGAAGCCACGTATTCCTCCGGCACGATTCACCAGTGGCCAGATCACCGCGGTGAACTACGATTCGCTGCAAAGATCACGGAGGCATCGGCAAATCGCGAGACCAGTCGGGTGAGGAGCAGCTCAAGCAAAGGTCGACATTCTCCTCTTTCTCGATAGCGAGAATTCGAACCAGTCGGCTTGGAACGTCGGCGCGCATTTTTCCACGTTGGGTTTTTTTCGTTGCTTCTTGCCTTCTTTTCTTTTTTGCGTTGTCTTCCCGGTGGTTCTTCTTTTTCCTTCCACCAGAGTCGGTGACCAGTCGCGATCGCGCGAACCGTTTTGTTCACCGAGCGTACGAGAATCAACGAGGTCACCGTCTGTCTTCCCTCTACGACCGACCACTCGACCCAATACACTCTCCTTTGTCCCGTAATTGTTTGAGTTTTACGGTCGAAGAGCGCACTATTAGCAGCGAAGAAGAGCCAGTAAAGGGGAAAATGGCGCGTGCTAGAGTCCCATTCATACCGAGTCTATTCGCTCACCGGTTAAGACTTTGATAGTCTGGACCATTCGAGCGATCCTTACTTTTAGAGAAATGGGACGAACAATTACTTCGAATTTATAACCGAAAGATTAATTCTTTAATGAACTAAATGTAAGATTTAAGGGAGGGGGAGAGCTAACACTTGACCCGAATGTCTCTGAGTGCAGTTTTATATGGGAGTTCTATCATTTTTAAAGTAATACTGCTAAAAATGGCTACTTGACTTATTGACTGTAGAATCGGAATGACGTACTTCACAGTTAAAAAAAAAATTATTTTTCATGCAAGTATTTAAGAAAAAAAATACAAAACCCACATGAGGAAAAAAATTGCGATAAAAATCCGCAATCCGCAAATAATGTTCATTTTGAGAATGGCCAAGATGTTCAGAACGCCTTGACAGAGCGGTCAATTTATCCAAAAGGATATACTCGTTTATCTTTCCATCCATTTTGCTGATCGAGGAGCTCGCGGTGATCTATTTCTTCGTCTGTAATCGTCGTAACGTAACGACGAGGCCGCGAGTCACCTTTCGCCAAACCGGCCAAGTCTGAAGAGCGTGACGCCACTGATGGTTCCAATTTCGAAGGGAGCCCGATATCGGGCCTCGGATGAGGCGGAACGAGTAAAAGACTCGGATCTTTCTGGTTGGCGATTCGGCGCGAACAACGGGCCGGCGAGGACGTCGGGGACGTCCCCGTTAGTTCGATCGAGTGCCTCGCGTCTCGGCTCACGCTTGAGTCGGGAGTGAAAGATCTCCGCGAAGAACCTCAGAACACGCCGGATTATTCGTGAATGAGAACCGCTGGGACACACGGACATTACGAAACGAGCAGTTCTCCCGCCGCTATGAAAGATCCAAAAGTGTGTCAATAGGAGAGCAAACGTCCGAACGTACCGTAGACGGGGTCTCACCCAATGAGGCTCCGAGGCAACATCGAAACGAGGGCGATTAAATTGGTCTTGCGCCCGGGTTCATTGTGGCTCGTAGGTTTACGGTATCCTGCTATTACTCGTTCTGGGCCACTAAAAAACATTGCTTTACAACCGAACATGTTCGTACGCTCGTTCCGCAAACTTCCTTCGGTCCATGTCCAATCGGCCGCCTGCCAATGGCCTTTCGTCTCATTGGCGTCTACGATGACTAAGGTATGTTTGACAACATCGTATCCGGCGGAACTCGATGACTATTAGGAAGACGGTGGTGGAAACAAATGTCCACTGAACGGATGCAAACGACGATGCTTTCTTATCAACGAAACGTCCACTCGCGTCGACTTTTAACTTTGTTCGTCCGTGACCACGCTCGACGATCGATGCTTTATATACAATGCATCGTGGTGAAAGGATCCTGCTATCTACCTACCTTCGCTTATATCCTCTAACGTTTACCAGAACGAAATGATGCCGTACACGCTGTTGTCGAACATAGTAGGTTTCGAAAATCGTGTTATTCCTCGATCTGGTTAGGACAGGCAAAAAGTCCAACTCTCTTTGCGCCTTTCGTTACAAGAACGTAAAGTGAGAAAGAGCGCTATCGGTAAGGACAACTTTCATCGCGGTTCGCTCGACCGGACGACCAATACTTCCATTTTTCCTGATCGCAGTACCATTATTCAAGGACTAGGGAAAGTCCTCGCTAAGAATCTCGAAACCAAGAGGTGTCCTCTGAAAGTCCTTGGGCAGCCAATACAGTTATCCCCGTCCATGAAACAACGCAATTATGAAGAGTGGACCCAACGAATCCACTCCCCGTTCTGACATCGTTCCCTTTTTGCCTTGTGTTTTTTTTTCGGTTCAAGGAAGAAGTGTGTGTTCTTGCGCATGGCCGATTAAGAGAACAAGAATGAGTCGCCTCGTACTTGTGTACGTGAGATGGAACGGAGAGCCTGGAATGCCGAAGAAAGAGGCACAACCGCTGCAGGCGATCATGAGCTCAAAGAGCGAAGAAGTTTATCATGTCGGTCATGCGTCGACGTACGAACTTCGTGACTTGTTCGAACGCCATCCCGAACAAGTGACCTTAACGGGTGGAGGATGAGAGAAGGCTCGCCTATTATTTCGCGAACCGTACACGCACACGAATCAACGCTCTGCCTCCTCCATTATTTCCATCAGCTCCCTTCTTTATGACTCTCAAGACCCACACTGCGTCGGTATTGATACGTACCGTGTACAAAAAGGTTACTGGGTTTCGAGTTGTGTAATTCGCGCGCCTCAATCATCATCATCAGCATCATCGTCACCATCATCATCAGGATTGATTTAGAAGTGATTCTCCATCCTACATGCAATATTTCTTCGCTTACGTAGCTTTGTCGCATCTTCAATAAATTTAACGCATCTTCATCATGCACGAGCGACGTCGGCACTGAAAACTTATACTCCTGAATCAAAGATAGTAGCGAAGCCTCGATGTGATTTTCCTTCAATGACGTTTGAGTTCGTTATTTTTCGGTAACTTTCACATATCTACGTAACCAAGACCAAGACAGAAGCACAAAACCCGGACGCATGCGAATGAATTTTAGTAACAAACGCTTCTGCAAAAGTGGTTCGGCTTTTCAAATATGTCCACTCGTTCAGTTTGAAAACCGCTATCGTGTTATTATTTTTTATACGTTTGAACGAGGCTAGATTGTCATTTAAAAAATGATCAAGTATGAAACAGCGGAAAATATTATGATTAAACGTCATTGAAAAGTGTAAACGATAATACGGTAACGTTTTCCACTTGTACAAATACCACACACGTTTTCATATTCATCATACGAAGATGTATTCGATACCCAGCTCGACCCATCCCTCCACTTCGACCAATGTACCCAGGAAGGCCAATTTTCCTCGCCGTGCTCTAAGAATGCAGGAATAAAGTTCCCTTCAAAGGTCTATGAGCTCTTTACTCGTTTTCTATCTCTCTCTTGTTCTCATCGCAAAGCTTTCTGCATGCTCGCGAGAGTGCGTTCTTCCTCATCACACCGATCGTTTCGCTCGTTTCCCGGAATCCTCAGCACTTCCTGCTGGGTGTATGAAGCCTCGGTGAAGCCAAGAGTGCCCTCTTCGTGTTTTTCCTCTTATTCTCGGTTCCTTCACTGTTCCACACTCTCGCGAGGTTCCACAGTTGCACGTGTCTACCTTCGCATTGAAATCAACGGGAGCGGAGATTTCGCGTTGAAGGAAGGAGTGGAGGGTAAGAAATCTCACCACGGGAGCAGCGTTTGCCAGCTCCCCGCTGCGTATTGTGGAAAAATGTGTACGAAAGATCAAATGTACTGTAACATGGCGAACACGGATGCCATCCGTTCACCTGAGGTTTCCCAATGCTCATCTTTTCTCCCCCCTCCCCCTACATGATCCGAACCTTAGCTGACGCCCATTGTGGTCGGGACGTTTTTGATCGTGCTTGATAAAAATTGCATTAAAGTGCAAACTTATTAATGCACTGACTTGAGGCGATTTAAACGTCCGTAAATCGAAACCTTGGTTATGTCACTGATGACTTCTTTCATTACGTATCTCCGAGGAAGCAAAAGCGGACTTGCTGGAGCGAGGATATATTCAAGTGAGAATTCATCGCCATCTCGATTAACTTGCATATCTTCTTCATTAATCGAGTATTGTATAGCTGTGTGGCAGTAATTTATACACATGACTACATACATTGTAAGAACGTTGCGAATAGTTTCTATTACCGGAGTTAGAATCATTCGTAGTTTTCATCGCTCCTCGCTGAGAAACGGGCGTCTGATTTATATTGGTTTTCAGTCGATTCCTTATTCGCGAGAAGTTGAGAGAATCATTTGAATGGCGGAGGATACGCAATTTGCCTCGTTCAATACAGTTTTTAATGACCTTTTGCAAGGTGGACGAGCACGAGAAATAACTATCCTCGGGGCATGGAATTTCCTTATAGTCTCCGAAGACTTTTTGTTTACTTGGAACAACTTTAATTACTAATTCCTGGTACAGCACCGAATTCAAACCGCTGAAGCTAATTTCATGAAATTTGGACAGTACGTTTGCTCTTTGACGTAAGGTTTCGAATTAAAAAGAATTATATGATATTCTTTCCTTAATGGATATCGAAGAGAGAATGTAAGTAAGTTTGCTTGAAAATTACTTATGTATAAAAATTAAATTCATCAGAGTTTGTATTTAATTGTTTAGTCGAACGCCAAGTCTTGTTTCGCGTTTTTGGAAAATCGATCGAGTACGATCGGGTGTTCCGTCGTTTTTTAAGGAAAAAGATTAAGTAAAATAAAAATTGATAAATATTTATGAATAATTTTTAATAAAATTTTCTGCGCTACTTTATTAAAAATTTACACGAGAATACGATACTGTATTTCTCCAAAAATAATTTTGGAGAAATACAGTATCGTATTCTCCAAAAATAATTTTGGAGAAATACAGTATGTTTTTCGATCAAAAAAACCACGAAACACTCCTTCGAATATTTGGTGGGTCAAATGTGTAAGGGTCGAGGACCTCCAAAGAGGAGACAAAAAAATAATCTCGAAGCATACGAAAATACACGGGCGGAGCTTGAGAGACGAGAACTAGACTGACGATATAATGAGAACAAGGGTCAGACACGTCCTAGGGCGAAGAAGCGCGTGATCGGACTGCGCAAAGGATACCCGAGCCCCGTACACGCATGCACACGCGTGTATAGTATAATAACGTGCACAGCCTATAGTCCTACGTATGGCGAACCCTCATCATATTGTATTCCTATATATTTTCGTTTAACCATATTTTTTCTTTTTCTGTCTTCGCCAAATCGGCCTGAGTGAGACTGGCGTTTATTTCGTGAACCAGCTCTTTTGATTATGTTCGGCTTTTATGCCGATCCTTTCGCGTATGTACGTGTAGCTTGGACGTATTAATGAAGGAAGGCCTTGCGGCGGCTCCACGAAACCCGTTTCATACCGGCACTTTGCCACGCGAGATAAAATAATATTCTTCATCCTCGCGCACGAACGAACCCAAAAATACGCGTTACTTGGTGAAACATCGAACTGCAGGCGAATAATCGATAAAAACGTGCCGCGACTTATTAGGGAAATCCGGCGTTTTCTTGTTTTTGGCCAGAACGCGAGTAATGCGAATAAAAACGACAGTTCTACAGCCTACGACGACAAAAAAACAGATCCGTTATTATTGATGATGACGTTTCTTGGATTTTTTGTACATACTTACCTTTTTTTGATTATTTAAATGTTCATTTGTGTTTTTCAAACAGGAATTGGAACGTTCAGCCTATTTTCAAGGTCTTCGGTCGTATGAGGCTTACTTGAAGCTACTCGATGTTTGAAAGCTGGATGCTTCCTATCGCCTTCGTCTTTGAACCCAGCCAAGTTGCTCGGGCACACCTTTACGTTCTGTTTGAACCTACCGAGCATGTGTCTGTCCACTATCACGAGAATAATAATTATTACACGATAAAAATTTCCGAAGTTTCGAACAAACCCAAATTTTAATTATGTTAATCGAACAAGGTTTGACGATCTTAATACGACAATTCGAAATACAATATCTTCGAAGATCCGTCAGGTTGTGGTTGAAAACGTTTATAACACGATTTTTGATATTACTCCCTAATTATCATCATTCATTTAATCAAGTGTTACGCTTTATTGTCATACAACAAATTATTGGAATTAATTTTGCCTGTTATGACATTTTTGCTATAAATATACCACGATCACTGAATCAAGTGGCAGCTTGGACAGTACTGTCAAAAAGCTTGTTGATTTCACTTCAATATATCATCGAGGTAAAACTATCATTATAGAATTTTATGTCAATATATTTTTAAAGAAATATATATTATTTATGTTATTACAGATATTTCAGAAAATTTTATAAATTTTCATGACATTTTCTACTGATGTGGTAGAGGGGCTGTGATGACTTACGTGTACGTATGTCTGCATGCATGTAACAGCGAGTACGTGATCGCGTGTGCACGTGAGGCATTCAAGAACGGTATATCGACATTCTACTTAGTACCACAAAGTGGAGAAAATGGAAATTTGTTCCCGTTGTAGATGTTAAGTGGAAATTCATTTTTCATCGAAATTAAAGCTTCTTCATTTTCCTTGTCTCTTACAATTACTCGGAGCTGCGGGACCGAGAGGGTCTGAGAATTTTGACTCGCAAAGTGAGATCCTGACTTTACGTGTGATCCAGACCTGGCCTGTCCCATCTGCTTTATAATCAGAATCTTTACCTGGGCAGAACATTGACGTTTCCTGAATATGAAGTCGGGAGTTATTTTCAAATAATACTTTTTCAGTTATCAAAGATTACATTTGTTATAATTGGATGAGATTTTTTACCGTTATGTTACCTTCTTTAACAATAATCGTGAAAATGCTATCGTGAAGAATAAATTATAATTACAATGGCGTGAATTAAACATATGCTTATATGATGAAGGATATCGTCGAAATAGTAAATTGAGTAGACTCCGGATTTTATCCCATTAAATATTTAAAAAAACAGTGAAACGCACCATTTTTCATTTATTCGTTTATTTCTGGGTATTTTCCGAACTGTCATTTTCCGATCCAATCCCAATCCCTACAGCTTTGCGGGTCATTCACCGCTTGTTATCTGGCCCTTTCGTCATCGATTCCTCATAAAGGGAACGGCGGATCAGGAGCTTAGACCCGTTCCGTTGCGAACCTACTTCAGCGGAAATCCGACGATGGCCTGGCATTATTTGGAGAAGGCAGATCAGGGCCATTACTTTTTATCGTCCTAAATTTCTACACGCGATATTGTAAAAATCAGGTGGACGTTTCCGCGAAAATAATTGTGGCAACTTCCACCTCAGCCAAGTTCATTTTTGCATCCATCATGATTATGATGATGATGATGACGACGAGAATCATGGATTTCTTTATCTTTATTTTACAGTCAAAAACTCTCCCTGATTTTCGTGCACGGCCGAGCGTTAAATTACATTTAATTCGCCCGATCTCAGTTCCCTTCATTCGCTCCTTTCACGCTGAGGTCGCGGAAAGCTACGTCCACCCAAACAAACAGTCTTTTGGTTCACACGAGGAAATTACAACGGGCTAAAAGTTAATGGCTTTGTATTGCGACGATCCAGCTAAAATGCTGACGACTTTTTCCGGTTCAAATTCGATACTTTTACTCTTCCTTGTTCTTATAAACTGGGAATGATCGAGTAACAACTAAAGACTTGAAAATCCGGGATAAATAATAGTAAATAATAATAAAATCCAAAAATTACAAAAAATCGAATTAGGTAACCCTCTGACTTTCGGGGCGTCATGACCAATTGCTCAAGCCCTTAAGTTCCGCGTTTAAACGGGAGAGACGACTGGTTGAAATTTGGTGGAGGAATGATAATTCTCGAGAGCCCGTAGAGCCGTTTGATTCGGATATCGTACCGTGTTTACTTTCTATCGCAATTCAGCCACAATCGACGTAGTTGAATCACGAGCGTTCCGCGATTCAGCGCGGGGGAGTTTATAAAACGGGCGAGAGTTGCGCGAATGCTCCGTTGCTTTCACAATTGTCTCGTTCCCTCGGCAAGAGTTCGCGGCCCTCCTCCGCTTTTCGCGAGCACAGAACTCCGTCTCCTCGTTTCATTTTTTTTTCTCATGCTCCTGAGTCTTCAATTCCGGCGTGGTACACCGGAATTGAAGAGTCAAGAGCCAACTCTCGAGGTTTATACGCGCCTCGTCCCACACGAGCTCTTGCCAGATAAATGCTTTATAACGGGGCATACGAAGTGTGGAATTCTTTCGTCGTTTTTTTTCCCCTTCAAAGAATAAGAAGGAAAAGGAAAGCGGGAGAAAGATTACGCTGGATTATTCGGGAGTGAAAGACACGTGGGATCTCCTCGAGTTATCCGGAAGTGACTGTGGCGAATCGTCGCACGCAACCAAAGAGAATCATGACCTCGAACGATTGTCCTCTGATGGGTTCAGCTCCCTAGTAGGTGGAGAAGAGTCACCGCATATCGGATACGTTTCTTTGCAATTCAACAAAAAGAAAAAAAAAAAATAGTAAGCAATCAACAAAACCAGCAAACTTAACCATTTTGTGATCTACGTGTGCAGCAAAACGCTGCTCATCATGGTGCATGTTACATTCGGATGTTTCAAAATGAGATTGAAAATTGCAACGAAAATGATTATTTTTCAATCGCTCGAATTTCTATCGACAAATATTCTTAGCGGAAAAATCGAGCAATTTTATTCTAAAATACTCGCTGAATAATAGAGAGTTCAAAAAGATGTTTTTCCGAAACGATATTTCGTTCAAAAAGTCCCGAGTTAAAAAGTAAAAAAAAAATATATTGAAAAAAATACTCCCGAGCCCAGCTATCCGCTCGCATTCGATCCTACTCTCCAACGGTTCCAGGACAAAACGTAGCCGTACACGCTTTCAACGAAGAAACCGCATTTTTTGTTACGACGAAAAACCGAGCGCGCCAAACCTTCGAATACAATAGCTCGTCGTACGGGTTTACAATGAAGAATTGAATACAGGTTTCCCTTCCTCTCGATTCGATACTCAAAGCGACGCGCGGATGGTTCGCGTGTTCGCGAAAACCGCGCGACAGCCTGCCAGTAAAAGTTCGGTGCGAAAGTAATTAAAGTCCGCGATGCACGTACCCACACTCGAGAGGCCTCCCAATAATGGCATTTAATGTTCCCTCCAAAATTCGTCATTTTCTCCGTCACCATGAAAATACGAAAAAAAAAGAAAACCGAGAGACTTTCGACAACGAAAAAAAAGAAAACAATAAAAAAACGAACGAAAGGATTTCGAGGGAAGCAATTTTCTGCGGTCGCCACTGTTTTGTCGTTCAACGATGGGAGCACTGGTCGACGACAAACAAAAAGAAAAATCGAGAAAGAGGGCGAAAGGAAGGGAGGGAGAGAAAGAGAGAGAGAAACGAAAAGTGAAATGTAACAATTACTCGGATGCACTATTATTATCTTTAATCGTTTATCTTTTCTCGGGTAACTCTCGTCTCCTTGCCTCTCTCTTCTTTGACTGTCCATCCGCGTTCGTCTTCTTCCCTCGCCCTCGCGATTTCTTGGTCGTACCCGCGATTATCGACTCGAGCAAAGCGCGTTCCGGCGCGTTTCGACATTCTCGAGGGCACGGGTCGCAGCCATAAACTCTACGTTTATTTTGTACGCGAGGAAAAAAACACAAAGATAAAAAAGAAAACGTACTTTATTGTTGCACTTGATGGAAACACCGGGATCGATTGAGGAACGATCGTATCAATTATTCATAAGATTGGCCTATGCCCAAACGGTACAGCAAGATATACATCAGAATTATCCTCTTTTGCATTGGAAAAGTGCGCGAGCAAATAAATAAATACGACTCGAAAGTCGTGTGTTTATCTTTCCGGAACTTCGAGAACTATCGGGAAAGACGATATCTTCACGGGCGAGCTCTCGAGGTTGTTAAGATTTTTCTCAGAGCGAAAGTATATGATACCAACAATAAAATAAAGCAGGAGAAATAAAATCGAGGAAAAAATGTTGCGGGGAGTGGTGGTAAAAATTATAGCTGTGTATATCCGTCTCTCCGAGACACTTTATCGCGTTTGTGCTTAATCCGATCAGTCCCGTTGCCGCAGAGTCTTCCATTTCGTCCTAGAGTCGCGATATATCCTGGTTCAGCGCTAATATTATTTTTACTGCATTTCGAAAAATCTTAACCAGCCGCAACAGGATCCCGGTTTTCCGAGTATCGATATACGCACACCGCGATCGGGGAGGGAACCGAGGGAATTGTAGAAATGTGTCGAGTGATTGGATGACCGCGCTCGGTCTTCGAAGAACTATCGAATAACGTTATCGGACTAGTTGCCGTTGCATTTTTCTATCACCTCGCACGAGAAGATCGATTGTGGGTGATCGCGGATATTGACGGTTGCGGCTACTGTAAAAATGTCAAAAACTCGTTCGTAGCTGGAGGCGATGCAAAGCGAAGAGCAACGTTCAAAGTTTCCGGCAAAAATCTCTGATCGCGGGTAAACTTATGATTAGGATGACGGAAATACTGGTAAAAACGCCGAATGCGTTTTTAAAAGAATATCATTTGTCAAAATGACGGTCCCGATATCTTGATAACGAATAAACGAATCGACTTGAAATCTAGGACATTGGTTCGATCAAGTTTGGTCTCGACGAACGTTTTTCTTCTCGATATTTTATTTTCATTAGTTATTACTAACAACGATAGCGATTCCTCGAAAAATCGAATGAAAATTAAATACAATTTTTTTTATTGTTAAAACACGAACACAAAAGAAAGTTCCATCGAGTATTCGTAAAAGAAAACTATATTAAATAAACTCAAGTTGTACCCAATTTTATCAAGTTGAATTCCGAATGTTTAACAAATGGAGCTTAAAAAATTATACAAAAATAACACGCTCGAGTTTTCGACAATATTATTTATTTTCAGGAAAAAACTAGCTCTCAAATCGAATCATAGTGCTGAAATCAATAATTTTAGCAATTCTTCACGAGATTATTTATAACTGCCTCAAATATTCATATTTTCTAGCGAAATTTTCTATAGAACTTCCACAATGAACAAAAAAATATATTCGCAAACGATTTTTCAATCATCTCGTCAACACTTTCGCAATTAATTTTTATTTACTAATCCTGATATTCTGGTCACCGAAGTAGCCAACCCCCTTAATTGTTTTGTTTAGCTCTGTAGCTATTTGTCGAATAACTATTAATCTTCAATCCCAATAAAACTGAAGTGATCGAGTCCTCCATTTGTCCCTACAATAAAAATTGACGTCTTTGAACGACGTTTTTCTTTTTTTTTTTTTTTTCGAAACTGAAAAAAAGAAATAACCGGCAAAGATACGCTGAAATGAGCAGACACGAGTCACAATCCTGAAATGCCTAAGGGCAATTATTATACAGGCAGGTACGAAGCAAAACACAAAAAAGGTTGCCAGTGAGGTGACGAGGGAGCAAGGATCGATCGGCGCCATCGTTCCACAGCATTCTCTCGTTATATCTCAGATATCAGAATAAAATAAAAGATTCTCTTGCGCAATTCTTCTGGCTGCCCATAGCAACGCCTTGATCGTTGACATCAGACGATCGGCCAGACTACGCAAGTAGACGGCCAGTTAATTATTGCATACTTGGATCGATATTCTTATTATTATTCCTGTAATTATCGGTTCTCAATTATAATTGCGTTTTAAATATTTATATTATCAGTGGTCATCTCTGCTGTTTGTCTACGAAACAATCATAAATCAAATATTCCTTCACAAGTTAAATTACTCGTTGCATTCGAGAGGAGGGAGGAGGGGGACTCGGATACAAAAAACCAGTTTTAACGTACTCAAAAGCACACTCGATTAAGCTTTCGAAACACGAAGTGGATAACTGACAGGGAAATTTATTTTTCAAATGAAAACTTGTAGAAATAAATGTTTTTGCAGTTTTGTGGAATGAAGATAGTTTCATAAACTAACGAAGGACGTATTGTTAAACCGATAAATTCTTAGTTACTCAAAATACGAAAAACATCGTATACAGTAGATAACAAGTAGGAAAATTCATCGTAGTTTTCGAAAATATACATTTTCGCTGATTACGTTTTTCGACAATTTACTTATAATTGCTTTTAATATTAATATTCTCAAATTAAATTCCGTGAACAAGTTTGTCAATGTATAGATGATCAAAAGTAACAAAAATCAGTAATTTTACGCTTATTCCTTTGGCATTAAGTTTTCTGAAAAATCGCAAGTTTTGGTACGTAATACGTCGACGGCAGCTTCGATAACTTGTAATAGATTTTCATGGAACGAATTTTATTCGAGAGTAACGAAATTCGTCTGCGGTGAATCCTAAATACACATATCTTTCGTGTGTTACAAGTATCTGGACGAGATCGAAATTTAACTGTTACATTGAATCTACGCCCGGGTCGCAATCTCTCTCCACAGTATTACTACCGGACAATTAATTTAATTGCGTTAATTGCGAGACATTTTATGCAGTAATAAGACAAGAATACACGTATAGATGAACGAGAGACCGACTACACGAACGTATGGAAGACTGATCGTTGCCGTACGTTTTTTTCTTCTTTTTATTTCATCCCATCCAGTTGCCTTGTTTCATGTCGACGAGATTTTCTCAATTTGGTGATGATCACTCGACGGTATAAAAAAAAACCTGCGCTATATAAAGCGGCTTTGATACCGAACGCTCATTAAAAATCAGTATAACCACTTTTTTCGAACTGTCTTCTATTGAAAAAACACTTGAATTTATTCTAATCCGACTCAATTTGAACCTGGGAATATCTATTCAATTCACGAGAGTATTGTTGAATTATATTACGAATTGAATCGCTGTACTAGATCTTGAATGATTGTTAGATAACAATGGGGAATTTTCGTTATTTTCGTTGTTATCATTATTTTTTCTACTTATTATTCTTTAATTATTAAATAATGTATCTATTTAATAGAATTTTTTATTTGAATCTCGCTTTGGGTTCAACTCAATTAAATTTTTGTTAAATCAAGATCTGAAGCAACTTGAGAATGAAGTGGCACCTCAGGTTGCAATTACATTTAACACGAAATCAATAAATAATATTTCACTTTAATGAATCTCGATATTAAAGAGTTTATTATTTATAATCATCAAATTATTAAAAATTCGTTTCCATTTGGTTTCGTACATCCAACGCAACTGCGTTGGAAGAAAACTAAAAATATCAAGAAACCGTTTATCAATATTGATATAAGCTTTGAATTTCATCGTATATTGAAAATTAATATCGCGTGAGAAGGAAATGGAATAATCATAGTATGAAAATTGGGGAATGATTTGCCCAATACTACTACAAAAAATTCTTCAGAGTTGCCTTTGCTCTCGCAATCGAGTGAAAGCTTGAGTGTTTTTTTTTATCATTTCTGAGTATTAAAAAAAACACACACAATTCAAGAGACAAAATCAGGTTGAGCGTTTCAACGTTTTCGTACACTTTTTGCGGAGGATGTAACGACGAAATGTTTGACTCGTAATTCATTTTAAACTTGACGCAATACCGTTGCGTTATTCTAGTGACGCTCGTTTCGTTGGACACGAGCATTGTAAATTACTGACTGTTGCCCAATTATTCGGACACTGTGACACAAAGTGTCTCGGACTTTTCAAATAAAAATGGGTGAAAAGTTTCCGAAGCGACGGAGTCACGGGAAAATTAGCATACGGGGTTAAGGCTATTTCGAGGTTTAAGATGTGACATTTTGGAAATCTGAACTCGATTTTCTCTCTCCCTCTCTGTCCATCTTTATTTCTTATCGTCGCGCAGCATGAGTTTAAAGGAGTTTTAGTGTGAAACCTAGTATTTATGAATAAATTGATTTTCGTTTTCGAGGAATTCTTATGTTACAACCGTTCAAAAATATTCTCTGATAATGTTCAAGTCGTTTCTTTGAGAATTGGGGAAGTTAGGAGCGAATCGGTCGACGTTGTTATCTTTAAATTATAAATCAATTTTAATCCATCTCTTGATTCTATGACTTGATAATGTAATATTTTCAGGATTCGTAGCGATTTCGATCTATCCGTTTTCCAACCCTTAAATTCATACGTTTATAACTACTAAATTAAACCGCTTGAAATTCTAAGATAATTCATGTACTATTGTTCCACAAAAAGCTATTATTTTTCTATATTTCAATAATTTGGTGGTTTTTCAATACCCATCCAGTCATATTTTAAAGATTGAACAACAGTTTCATCATTATTTCCCTTCAATCTGTGATCCTCCCCCCCTTCAGCTATTCCTCTTCGATTCGTATTGCCTAATGCGATGTACAATCTTTTTCGATGTTTCCAGTAGCCAAAGTTCTCAATTCAATTTGTGACACATCAGGAATCAGACCAATATATAACCTTTCAGCATCGATGAAGAGTGGGGCATGCACGACCCTCGAGCTCGTTCCGTTCCGATAAATCCATTGGCCATCTAAACCGATGTAACAACGGAGTCGGGCCGAGACGATTGGCTCGAATAAATTTGTTAACAGGAGTAAAAAAGGCCACTATCGTAAAGATCGCGACTTAACTCGAATACCGAAGGTAATTTATTTTTGTGGGAGAAACGGTACAGTATTTGCCATTGTATTTGTCACGGCGATGTTCGCCATCCGTGTCATTTTCGATCTCTGGATGTAATGCCGATGTGCATGCGGCTTCGATACGCTCCGATGACTTATCTTTGACCGCAATAAGCATAGATCGATCCCCGACCGACAAAAAAGCCAAATACGTATCATTTTCTAAATAAGACGAGCTCGGATCACGCCCAATCGTTTTCCGTAGTCTTTTTTTCCTCCTTCGGGTCTTAGCGTTCCACTTGTCGTCTGAAATAATATTCTTTATCCCGTAAATCTGTGTACGTGCTATTAGAGCCTAAATCAATGTCTCATTCGTACTGGGCGAACTAGGGGAAAACCTGGTTTGCGAGGTAACGCGAAATTTCGGTTGGAAATTTAATGATGTTGCGGGGAAGTGAATCAGTGTACAAGTGGCGACCTTATCGGAAACACGCGTTCGAAGTTACGAAGCAATATCGATTTTTAAACTAACAGATATATATATAATGCTAGCTCACCCGGTGAACTTCGTACCACTTAGAATTGACTTTATTGGAACTCTTCACAAGCGATTATCAATTCTAATCGACCTTTAAACTTCAATTTGTTGAGATAGATAATAAATATCTATAAATTCTCGTACAAAGTTACCAATTTTTATTTGTTCCATTTGTCGGCTGGTTCTTTAGATTTTCTGTAATTTTGTGTTTCCTAACCCATTCTGTAAAGATTAAGTACTAAAAAAGACTGTGAATGGTGATTCAGAAAACAAGATGGAACGCATTCTCGTGTTAGAATTGCAATCATTTTTAAATGCAATTGATGCGACTTAATATTGTACCATTATGCCCCCAATGCTGTCTCATTTTGCTCTCTCCGGGAGATAATTAAAGAAACGAAGGGTTAATTAAAAAAAATATGTTTTATATAAACAATTAGAAGGACTGATTTTCTATCAATCGAAAGATTGATAAATGTAGTTTCGTTGAAAAATAAATTAAAATTGACTAATTTCTGTACGTTGTTTTATACGAATATGTAATTAGCGTTGTCGTTTTGACTTGCTGCTTTTTTTTCTCCATTTGCCCAGAAATTTCGGCTATCAAAGTAATTATTTTTTTTATGGACGCCAACAATACGCCGGCCACGAATTACCGCGAGAACGCTAATTGAACGGTTGCGTGAATGACGATGGGATTTATTTTCGAAACGAGGATCTAAAAAATTATAATTGTTTTTTAATGTCCATTTCGGCCTGATTCGGAGCGAGGAGCGTGTACACGCGAGATTGTCGACGGCCGGAGAGCCTTTTGTGTAAATTACTTGAATTTCGAGTTGGACGCGCAGCTGAATGAGAGAAGCGATTTAGGTATTCGAGTCATGGTGTTCCTCCCTTTTCCTCGGGCTTGACTTGATCTTCCCTATAGGGACGTTGGGACGCGCTCACTCCTCAAACGTATCCGCGCATCAACATATTTCCTCGAGCTCTCGGAGTTTACATTGTTCTCGCTGCACACGACGAAGCGGCTATCCCCCTTTGGGGAAGATCTTTTTTATACACGTATATGCATATCCTCACGTACGTTGAATTTTTTATGCCGTCAATCACAAAAAAAAATCACGATCTCTGTACGCCGGGAGATCTCGAGTTCGAGCTGTCGAGCTGGATGGATCGTTGAGCAAAAAGTTAGTCCAAAATGACGGAATCCACGATTACAATTCTAGATAATGTCGTACATTTTTATTCCTCACGAATGGCTGATTTAATAATAAATGAACTCTTAAAATATTGATTTTCCAATTTCGATAATAATTGAAGCCGATTGGAATGACATTGGAACGATATTGAAACGTTCTTGACTGAAATTTCGTCACCGTTTCTGAATTTGTTTCAAATGTTTAACAAAAATTTTCTCAACTTTTAGATTCAATTTATACGTTCAGAACAATCCACCAGCAACAATAATTACCCAAAAATGAAATAAATATTGAGTTTTTTAATGATGGCTAATTAAATCATTGTTAAGATAATTTGTTTTTATTTAGGTTTAGATCGACACAAAAAATTTGCTATCAACAATAAAGATGTAATTGCCGCTCTGCGGGAGTTCCTTCTCACGCTGTAATTATCCGAAAAAAAGAATCAAAATGATTCTTAAAGATAAGACTAGTGTGCTGTCGGTGAACCAGGGTTATTGAAATACATGCAAAATTTAGGAAACGTCAGCTCGATAAAGTCAATTTTGTGATTTTTCATGACATTTTTGCTATATTTGAGGGAAAAAGTAGGTTTTATTTTTGGAATTCAAAATAATATTTAGGTTCAACGACAAAGTCTTGATGCAACGAAGTTTCCCAGCAATCATTCCAGCAGTTGGGAAAAACATAATATTGAGAAAAAGACGGTGAAAGTTACATAGCTTTGTTTACTCGGCGCGAACGCACGTGGCGTCTTTTTGCGAAAACACTAACAATGCTTGGAATTTCACCTTAAAAACTTGACACGATGTTCCTAAAAAATTGAACTATCACTTGATGGAAAAAAATCAATTTTTTCAAATTTGCGAATGGTCTTTCCCGTCTTAAGGTAAAATAATAGTGTTTTTCAGGCGTGTATACAGAAGCTACCGAGTGTCCGCTTGGAGTCCAGCAAAGAGAACACGAACGGTAGAGAGGAGAAGCGAACAGGTGGCCGCGTTTCCTCGCCACGGCGCATTATGAGAGCTCCACGAGAGAGTACATACCTGGACCCATTACACAGACAAACACATACACATAAGACACCCATTAGATCCCTATCACAGTCTTCTCGCAAGTCTAACGGTCCAGGTAAAATCTAATTTCTGCGCATCACGACTTGAGATAATTACGTGGCATATGCCGACCAAGGCCGTGTACTTTTACGGGCTTGATCGTCCGTGTCACCGCGAGGAAGACTTTCGAAAGCCGAATTTTCGGTCACGTGAAACAAACCAGACTCAGTCACTTTATTATCACGTGGCAATTTGATCTCTGATTAATCCAAAGTGGTTGATATTATAGATATTTAAAAAACGCAAAAATTCGTGAAAATTCAAGGAATGATAGTTCGTGTTATAATAAAATAACACGAATTATTTCATAATTTTTCACTAAATTATAAAACAATTATAAACGTATGAATTTAGCGAGGTTACTTATGGGAAATCAGCTTTTTCAGATGGCAATGGCTGCTGAAACTAATGGAACTAACTTGGCGCAAATTTTGAAAATAGTATATCAAAATTTAGAATCAAGCGATCGATTGAGCTGTGCTTCAAATGAGTGGACTGTCTTGGCGCGTGTGGCACTTTTTAAAATAGTTAAACATTTATTTCAACGATGAATCATTGAAGGATCTCTGGAAAACTCAATATACAGGGTGACCGGAAATTCGACCTATTCCTTCAAAGGGGTTATAGCAGAGGTCATTTTCAACAAAAAATGTCCCATCAACTCGGGGTCGAAAATTGATGGTTATTGAGATATTGATGTTTTTATGTTTTCTGAAGAATTTCCTGACTTTCTGCCTAAAATAAAAAAATTATGAAAAAAATACGCTATTATAAACAACGATTTGATACTTTTCTGAGAGATCATTAACTTTTACTACATCTAATATTTGCGTTTTTTTTTTGTTCGCGCGTTCATATTCATTTTTGTTGCACCGTGCGTTGATGCGCGCTCGGTTGATTCTGCACGCTTTATGCGAATGAACGTGTTCCGTTGATGGTCACCACTCCGGAGGTGTCTATCGATTCGCCGAGTCAATACCAGACGCACCAGACGCCTGTATCACAAAATTCACGAAAATGCAGGATCAACTCGACACTGTGATTCCAGCGTATGAATTACTTTTGCGCACCCGGAATACCCAAATAGCTAGAGTTTTTTCCATCCACATGGGCAAGCGAAACTAGACTAGGGATATGCAAAAAAGATAAATTCATCCGCATCTCGAGCAGGTATCGGGCGTAGCACGTTCTCCCATACCACGAAGACGAATCGCTTCCAAGGAAATCGTAAAGGGATCACGCGATTCCGAGAGAAGGAAAAGAGAGGGCATCTTTCGCGGCTCTGTTTCTCTACCCTCGAGTAGGCGAAGTTATCACGGACCCCAGTCGCTCAAGTTATTCGATCATCCGTGAAACAATGCCACGGTACCATTCCTCGATGCGCAAAACACTGGAATTGAAACTCGCTGGACCGACTAAAGCAGATGTACGTGGGGAAACTTCGGATTATTTTGCGGAGGGAGAAAAGGGCCGCTCTATTTGCGGGATTAAACTAAAATGTTGAAACAAATCGTAAAAATCGGATGGTTCTTTTTTTATATTGCGTTGGATACCGTAGGTGTGGAATTTTGTAGAGCCTTGCTTCGGGTGCAAAGACGGAATGATTTACCAAAAGAGGATTCGATCTCTCGCCCTCGTAAAAGAGAAGCCTCCACGATTCAAATTTTAGGTCGTATTTAATGACAAATACCACGCAATACTTGGTGAAACAAAAAATCAGTCGAACTAGTCAACGAAGAAAACAAATTGTCACAATTTCGTGAAGCATTTCTTTTTAAGAAAGGAAGATGAATTATCTGTAATAAAAATGTAGTATTTAAGTAAATAATGATATATTTCGTAAAAAAAATATTAATCTTATTTAGAAAATAATGAACCTCCTCCTACTCACTCCTCTACCGCCTCCGCAACTTTACAAGAGGCCCTGACGATGTCTCAAAAATCATTCTTTTTTTATTTCGCCATTCAGAGTGACGTTCTCTCGGTGGATGACACGAGCATCAAGGAAGTGACCGAATATGCGAAACAGTTGTAAGAGACCAGCACCATATTTCGTATAGTTTTATAATAACGGGTACTGGACTGTCTCGGGTTTTTCTACAGCGACGTAGGTTTTTAATTTTATACATCGACTGGTCGTAAAATTTCATCACTGAAAAACGTTCGATTGCCTAGCAAGATTGATGATATAACTGTATACGGATGTTACTCTTCGCCGGCGAGAAAACGCATTTCTCGTATCAACAATTGTTGTTTTTATTGAGATAAATCCTAGTGATATATTTTGTTGTTGTTATTTTTTTAGAACTACAGCGTTTGATTTAATCAATGAATATACAATGTTCACAAAAGTAGCGATTTGTACAAAAACATTATTGTTTATATTCAGCCATATCAAATCTTAATATCGGATACCAAATACAGAAATATTTGTCATAGTTTGCTGTGTAATTTACTTAACAAATTGAGGATTAATTCAGGTTAGGGAAATGAATATTTCGTTTTAGTTTGTATAAAAATAGTCTCCTAATATTGAATATAAGATAAATTTTTTGAAAGACATAATTTCTTTGATTTTTGTAAAACACAATATAACTCAAAATATCCAAACGTAATATGCAAAATAATTAGCATTTTTTGAGATTGATAATTATTTTGCTTATTACGTTTAGATATTTTGGAAATAAAAACGTAAGATTTAAAAACCTGAAATTTTCATTCGTAACATTTAAAGGTCTTGGATCTTGCTTACTTTTTTTAGTTAAAAAAAATAGTATAACAGCACCGTTCGAAAAAGGCTTTAAATCCAAGTTTTATCGAGAGAGAGAGAGAGACTGAAAAAGAAACGATCGGAGAATTGCAAAGATCGCGTGGGTTTTCGTCTCGAGTCGAGCAAGGTCTCGCGAACGCAGGCTCGCCCGCGTTGGAATTGCAGGATCGGTAACGGTTTTGCTCTCGCGTTGAGCTGCGATCGCGAGAAAGAGATTTTTGTAATCGTGAGAGCGCTCTCGATTCTGGATCACGTCGATCGAGAAAAAAAAGCTCGACCAGTCGAGCAAGCGTGCATCAATAATTCATACTTCAAACGATGGCTGTTTTTTTTTTTTTTTTTTTTGCTGCAATGCGTAATCGCCGTTGTAAAAGTAACACGAATCGAACTCGTTCCAAAAAAAGTGCAGCCCGTTGCCAAACTCGATTTTTATAAAATCGTTTGCTATCGGGACAGCAAACAATTTTATGAAAAAGCATTTCATCGGCTACTCGGATCTAAGTGTAATTAGTTTTCGGTAAAGAAATATCGTTGATGTAAAAGTAACGCGAAACGAACGATTTTATGAAATGAATTTTATGATTTTATAAAATCAATAATACGACTTTATGAATAGATTTTACGATATTCTGAAAAACGATTAAATCGGTCACCCAAAATTCAAGTGAACAAGATATTAATTGAATCGGTATAAAGTGGGCTTACCGGCTACGACGCTCGCTCGCTAATCCATCCAAATTCGTGTATCCACTCCGACAATTAGGCACAACAATTTAATAACACAGTTCTACAAGGGTCCACGCAATATTCATAAATACAGGAATACGGGATAAAAGAAAGCAAAGGAAGGGACAAAAATATCGCACAAGGAATCGCGACGTCGGCCAATCAGAGTTGCTCCGATTTCCTTTCACACTAATTTTTAGTTAGCACACTTTTAAAAACACTTCAGCCCCGATGGCTGTATTCGCCGATTTTTCTTTTCGCGACTGTCATTATTGTCGTTAGTTCTTTTTTTTTTCCTAAAATACGATTACTTTTTACGTTATCGCTCGAGGAATGGTTGTCGAATTTGAATATGTATTCTTCAAATGGTTAGTTTTGAAAAAATTCGAAACGCGAGATCGCGCTGATGCACGGGCTGGCGCTGGTAATGCAGGGTCGAAGGACCCGCGAGAACCATCCGGGTCGAGCGCCAGCGTCGAAGTGAGAGGCTAGCGGCACTCTCGTGAGTGAACCAGTGACGTCACTCACCATCACGCCGTATTCCACCGAGGCGACCTGGGCTCCTCGTTTTATTTTCCCCTTTTTATTTTTATATTCGTCTCTTTTTCCAGCCGTTCCATCGAGGCGGAGAACTCGCGCGAGAAAGGTCTCGTCTCCTGACTTATGCCACGATACAGTGTACCTCACGGTGGTACACTGTATCGTTCTCCCCACTCATTTTCGCATGGTTTTTTTTAACCAGCCCTCGTTCTATGACTATCGCGAAAATACCTCGTTTTTTTTCTGCCCCCGGCGCGAATTCGAGGCGAAACGAAAAATCAAAATGAAAAGTGAAAAAAATTTTTTAATCGTGTAAACGGTGGCGTAGAAATTGTTTTATTTTTTCGTTGTCTCCCATTAAGCAGCAGGGAACGATTGTTTACGGGAGAAAGAACTGAAATTAAAATAGAATCGACGATCGCTGAGACCTTCTTATTTTGTGAATTTTCGATTTTACTTGCTTTATAGTATTCTCAAAAATAATTTAAAGAAATCCATTTCGCAGTGAGCGATATAAATATAATGCTTTAATTAAGCAGTGGGGTCATTTTTGGGACTATCTGGATTAAAAATGCGATCACGACTGATCAAAGTATTAAAGATAGGTAAATGAATTACAAATATTATGACAAGCTGATCATTTACTGGTTGAGATCAGTACGTTTGCAAAGTCTCTCTGTGTCTCTGACTCCACCTGTCTTCTCTTTTTCATTCAAATTTTCTCGCATTGGGCGCCCGTTCTCTCAAACGAAGGTGCCTTCTCCTTTAGACCGACATACAGTTATAGCGTTTCCCTTCTTTCTCGCTTTACCTCTAATACCACACGTATTTATCTGTACACATATACGTATCCATGAATGTCAGACAGGCAGAAAGGCATCGAGGAACACTTTCACGCAGAAGCTGATGCAGTAAATATCATGGCCAAATGTTTATCGCTATTGTCCCGATTTGAACGTGTGTTACGTTTTCTTGCGAACGTCGCAAATCCCGCACATCGACAGTTCTATCAGTGATAGAAAAATTGATAATAAAATTGTTTTTTATAATAAAATAGTCGATATCACGTCTCGATTATGAATTGGATTATTATTTCGATCAAGAACCGGGATAATCTTTTTTAGCCATTGATCAATAAGGATCATGAACCCAAACAATAAAAATGAACGGTATTTATCTTGATATATATTTTGAGATACTACTGGATCGACATTGAAAAATTTTTAAAATCTTGAAAATTTGAAAAATGAATAGTTCTTGGTAGAATAATACGTTCATTATCTCCGAAATTTTCACTAAATAATTTTTTTATTACATACATACGCTTTTAATACGATTGGAAAACAAAAAGTATATCATTGAAAAGATCATAAAACAGGGCAAGGCATCGAACGGTACAGTACCAAATTCTTATTAAACCAAAACTGTTAAACCAAAATAAACTCCGTCCTTGCAATTTCTATCGTTTCGAAGTACAACGATTCGGTCCCGAACTTCTTCGGAAATGTATCCATCAGTAATGCCACTTTAATAGCCTCAAACGACGAACGAGTTTTTCAAAAAATTTACAGCAGCCTAACCTTTTTAAATGGTGAAGGCTTACGATGCTGAAAAATATTGAATTTGTGGGTACAGAGGGTCTCATAGCTTCATGAAAAATGGTTCATTCCAGTATGGATGAAGCGCTATGATGAATTCTTATATTTCCGCTTTCTCTCTATCTCTCTCCCTCCTTTGTAGATTCCACAGGTGTACGCGTAGAGGCAACTATGAGATAACAAAAAAGTCACGCTCCCGAGAGAGAGAGTGACGGAGAGAAAAATTCATATTTCCATAGCGAGTAAATAAACGCATCCAGCGTATGCTCTGTATAAACATAAGTCGGTTAACACAACCGAGAGGGAAAGAAAGAAAGATAGAGAAAGAGAGAGAGAGAGAGAAAGAGGGGGGGGGGGGGAGGGAGGTCTGCTCAAGAGATCTGACAATAAAAGCGTGAGCAAGAATGCGTATATGTACATATATTATGTACAGTAAGAAAGAAAAGGGCTGAAGTCCCATAACAAAATACATAAATTAGTGTGTTTCGCGACGGTTTATTTCTCAGTAGCTAGCACAGAATGTACGTGAGCCATCCGAGTTCAAAATTGGACTAAAAATATAACAGCACTTTGAACGTTTTCACGTCTGCTCGATATCCACCTTGAAATTAACGTATTTTTTTATTAAACAAAAAACCAAGCTTAATATTTACATCATATAAACAAAGCAAATCATCGAAATTAAGCAGCATCGAGAGAGGCTGATACTTGGTGCGATGACCGTTTAGCCGTGTACTCTGTCTGGCGCATCGACCAGTGGGCCGAATGCCGTTTCTTTAAGACTGTGGTGTAGATACTTTGATGTGATGTGTGTACGCCAAAGGATCAGGCCAATAGAGGATCGTCTATATCGGACAAAGGAGATATGTAAAAACCCGCAAGAGTGTCCATTGAGTAATCGAATAAAGGAAGGTAGGTATTAAGAGTTATTATAAATAAATCATAGCATTGAATTTGATTATAATCAATTTATAAAATTATATAATAAATAATTATAATCATATGATATTAATTACAATCATTTATTATACAATTTTTCTTCATTTCTATGAAATAATGAACAATTAGTATCAATACAGATTTAGTGAGTTAAAAAAAGTTAATCAGTTTTTGAATATTAAAGTTTCAAATATATTTTGAGAAAAAGCCGAAAAAAGTGGGCATTCACTATTTTTTTGTTTTTTTTTTTCCCCCATAATATACGCCAATTCAATGGAGAATCGTCATCGACTCTCGGAACATTGACATTTTTGGTGTTTCGTCGTTTTTGCACGGACTGTCTCACATACGAGTGAGTAAGCGTAATACGAGTACATCCTGCGTTCCCGCGAGTAAAAGACAACGCACGGCGAAGAGAGTGCACCAAGCATATCGTCATAACGCCCGGGATTGCCGTTGAACGCGAAAGCATTATTACAACGATGGAGAGATATATGCGCGTGACACTCGAGGACCGTGGCTGCCAGTACTTTTATTCCGTGTCCCCCCCCCCCCCCCTCCTCCCTCAGCGTGTGTTAACTCGTCTCGAATATAACTCAACATACACGGAATCTACAACAACGAAAAGTCGTACGAAATGAAATCGAGACGCAATTGCGTAATTTTATACGCAGCCGGAATTTATTTACTCGGGTATGCGTGCAAAACTTGTTGAGGGGGATTTGGAGCGTTACCTGGGCCTACGTATCGTTCACTTTGCAATCTAAAAAGACCCACTTCAGTGCTTCCAAATCACATTTTTCGTAAAGAAAACAATCATTCTTTTTCAGGGACGAAGTTCACTCTTTTAATCCGTGTATTTGATCAAACATAGATATACTCATATTGAGGATGAGAAGTGAGTTTGATTTCGATTATGAGATACGCAATGTTCGATATCAAAGCACATGTGCCAAGGTGACAACAAGAAGTTGATGAAATTCGAAAAGCAATAGATTTTTTGTTTAATTATGAGCGAAGTTTGAATTTTGTGATATTTGGTAACGCGTTAGGGTGGCAATGCTGGCTAGAAGTATCATCTTCAATTTGCCGAATAGCGGGAGAATCGAAATCCATATAGTCATAACTGACTTTTCTTTTTATATCTCTTTTTATTAATCTGATCGCAATCGTTGTATCATTACTGATCGCAATCGTGGTAATCGTTAGTTTACCTTTATTCTGCGATTCCTCTATCGAACGTTGGGCGTTCATTTTTTTTAACGAAACGTTCACGGCAGCCTAACCCTTTTTACAAAGTATGAACACTATCGTAATTATATATTTCTGCAGCTTCGAATCTCGAGCAGTACGAACAAAGAGAATACTCGGGTTTTACAAGGCCGGTGACTATGAAAAAATACAGTACTTGATTCAACTCATCATTCACAACTCATCTGTATCTTCACTCATCATTTATTCATTAACTTTCGTTTTAAAGATTAGCATTTATATTAAATCAACGTACAAACTCACGATCCGTATTAACTGAAAGAAACGCGTTACTTACGCGTCTGATAAGAGAGACACAAGGCTTGAAGTGAATCGTTATCGGGCTTAATCGAGGAAAGTTTAACAAAGGACAGACTTGTCAGACTATGGTAAACCTGAGAATCCTGAACATCCGAGTACTTCGCACGCGGGTGATGCCCGTTAATATAACGCGACGCAAAGATTGCGTGTACGCTAGCGTTAACGATTTTACTGAGAATACGAGGAAGTGCGGTGGAAGTTGGGCTTACAGGTAACGTGGAGATATATTTCGCCCAAGATTTTGCATGTGTACGGGAATATCGTATACATAAATATTAGTACGTACGTGCCTGAGTGTATCAGCGGTAGAAAAAGAATCGTGAGGATTGCGAGTAGAGTGAGAAACAAAAAGGAAAATTTGGTCGTGTTGCGTCATCGTAGGAGTTTTGGAGGTTATGCGGGCTCGAAGACAGATTTATAGGAATTCATTGCTAATCACGCGTACGTACGCATCTGTTCGACATAGCGGGGACACCTGGGGTTTTTGGGTTTTTGCTGGAAACCGCTGGAGGAAAGATTTGAACACGAAGAGACAGAAGGAGATCCTTCCTGCAAGATTCTTCGTATAAACAACGTGACTTGTCATCCGACGGTGATCACAGACGAGCGTCAATTGTCCGGGAAACACGGCCAATTACTCGCTTCGACGAGTAATTGGCCGTCGCTCCGTCGCTACGATAGTTACCGCAAGCTGCAGCAGGGAAAAATGTCCAAAAAATATTCTAGAAAAGTTTTTGTGCATTTCCCCAGTTTAATTTTGTACTTTCGACAAAAATTCGGGCATTTTCGTAATTAGCAGAAAATTTCCGATCAAATAGACCCTTTTAAGAGTTTAAAAACGGAAAAAAATATTTTCCGTCCTCCCCGGCCATCTTTTCCGGAATCTCGAAAATCACGATATTTCAAAAGGTCGTACAGTGGGCTTCTTATATGCTATGGACTTTCAATGGGTGAGTTTGGAAAAGGTTTTT